>PVHX01006407.1:0-101064 GCA_004024805.1 Geosciurus inauris
CTGATGTGAGGAGGGCAGTATGCATGCTGTGCAAACAGCACAAGGTGGCATCTGGTAATTTGGGGACATTTCCAGAGCGGCCTCCTAATCTGAGATTTCAAGAATGAGTGAAGGTTGGAGAGGGGATGGAGAAGGGGAAATGTGTTCTGGGCCAGCTGTAGGCAAACTAGCTCGGCAAAGAGCTGGCTGGTAAGCACTTGAGGCAGGGCCAGCCCTCTGATCTCTATTGCAATGACTCGACTCTGCAGAGTGGCCATAGACACAGGTTAGACATAGGTGACCAGGTGAGTGTGACTGGGCTCCAGTACCTATTTATGGACTCAGAAAATATCATATAATTTCCATGTATCGTGAAGTACTATTCTTCTTTTGATATTCTTCACCTGTTTAAAAATGTGAAATTCATTCTTAGCTTGCATATTGTACATAAACAGAGAGGCCAGGGACCCAGTTTGGCTTGTGGGTTATAATATGCCAATTTCTGTTCTAGGAAAGAGGAGCAGCAAGACAAGGTAGAGAAGTGGATTAAGCACACATGGCTTCTGTACCAACTTTTTAAAAAATGATCATCTTGCCTCTAGGTTTCCCTACTTCCATCTTTCCTGTGATCAGTCATTCTGTCTTCCTAGGCCACCTCTTCCAGCTTTTCTGAAAAACCTTTGGTGATTTGAAGTTATTCAAGGTCTCCTACATTGTCTTTTTTTTTTTTTTTTTTTGCCTCAATTTCCCTTTGGGAAGGATTTGGAGAAGAATTTGCCCAACTGCTGGTTACGTGGTATTTAGATATGATTGGAGGTAGTATAAACATTTCAGGGCTTTCTAGGCCACTGCTCATTTCTATGTATGCATATTTAGTTTGCTTTCATTCTGAGCTTTTTGTGCATTTCCTGGAAGAGTTACTTTTGGATTAATTTACATATTAAAGTTCTATATTTTCATCTCATTTTTATCCTGCCACTTCAGGTATAGGGAAATAAATGAAAAAGTCATCAAATGTTGACTTCCAAGGCTTTATTACCTCAGACAGCTTCATTATGTTTGTGGAAATCTAGTGTGCTTTGAAGGAATTAATCTAGCCTTGCTTGCAATCTGTATATGTTTACATAGAATGAACAGACATTGCATTGCATTTCCTGAAAATTCAATTATTCCTGTCTCCAGGAACCATGTTCTGCTTAGTATTTAATTCTCAAGTAAGTCAGTATAATGGTTCTTGAACTGTCATAAGAATTAGGGATTTCAAGCTTACTGCACACTTTTGTAATTATCGGAGAGATGGCCAGTGAGAGGTTTCCTCATCATGGCCCTGACCCTGTCTGTATTTGAGATTGTGGGAGACATCAGCCTCAGAACGTACTGATATAAAGTCTTCTCTAGATTTTTCTTAGAGTTAAGAGACATAATATTAAGGGTACTGTTCTGCATGATAAATATTTTATTTTGGAATTTACTTTGTATATGATTTATTTATTCATTAGGCATTTTTGAGTTGCTACTATGGATAAGGTACATAAAAGACAGAAATGGTTGCAATGGGGGTTGGTATTTGTTGTCTCTTCTGATTGGTTGGACCCTGGATAATCAGCAAGGATTAGTTTAAATGTTACCTTTCTTTTGAAACGTATTCTCATTCTGTATACAACTCCAACAACTGACCTTCTACCGTGTATTTTTATTGCAATAAGTAATTATTTTATAGAAATGCCTATCACATATCACTACCATATCTTTTAGAGTTAAAATGCTGTTTAGCTTAACCTTTTTATTCTTCAAGGCTCTCAACTCTTTGAGGGTAGGAAACATAATTCATACTTACTGTTTGTGGTATTAAAATATGTGAAAGAAAGAAGGATTTAGAGTTTAAGGTTCAGAGATGTGGATGGGACTGGGCACCCAGTGATCAAGGTGGACAATTTGAGTCAGGTTGGGGACATGAACTGCTTGTAATCTTTGAGGAGGGGGGTACAGTTGAGTGTGACACTGACTACTAGGAATTGAGAGTGATTGGAAAGATACATAGAGAGCTGGATCAGGAGGCACAGAGGCCATACTTAAGGATCTGGAATGGGACACCACTGAAGGTTTCTAGACTGAAATCATGTGGTGAGATCAGTGTGGCCTATCAGGTCCTTCCTGCCCAGTCATCTGCCTCTCTCACTTTGTTTCCTACACTTGTCCTAGTTAATCCATGCTCCGAGGGGGTTTTTATTTTTTATTGATTTTTTTTTTTTGTACTGGGGATCAAACCCCAGAAACCTCTACTGTGGAGTCATATCCTTTTGCCCGCCCTCCCTCCCTTCTTCCCTCCCTTCTTTCCTTCATTTCTTCTTTTTTTTTTTTTGAGACAGGGTCTTGAGAAGTTGGCAGGCTGGCTTTGACCTTGCAATCTTCCTGTCTTAGCCTCCTGGGTCACTGGAATTACAGGTGTGCGCCACCAGTCTGGCTGAGGAGCTCTTGAATGTATCGTGTACACTCTGTTCAAGTGTTTCCTGACAGGAACCTAGTCATCCCTAGCATTGTTTTTCAAACTGCAGTAATTTGCTTCTTTCTTTGCTTTTGTACTATTCAGGAGCTATGTAAGTGAGGAGATGGGGTTTCTTTATTTCTTTGTCACCAGGGCTTCACACACACCTAACCTATAGTAGGTACTCAGTAGATATATATTGAATACGTGGATGGATGGATACATTTTGGCAGAAAATCTCCCCTTCTGTACTGAAAGATAGATTAGATGGAACAGAGCTGGGATGTGGAGAGATTGGCAAGGTGCATCCTCCAATAGCCTAGGAAAGAAATGATGAGAGCTTGAATTATAGCTATGGCAGGAGAAATTCAAAAGAGGAAATAGATTCTGGAGACCTGGAGCAGTGGAACTGACAGGACCCAGTGAATAGCAGATAAAATGGATGTTGTGAAGGGCAGGGGGAAGCAGAAAAGTTGAAGAATAGGCTCCTGAAGTCACCTGATCTGTTGCTCTTTAGAAACTTTGTTGGGGCTGAAGGAAGTCAGTCCCTGTAGGTATCAGATTAACCCATTTTATCCCATCATCCCTAATGTAGCACACCTACAAAAATTTAATTGAGACACAATAATACTACGTAAGATGACTTTTAAATAATATTTGAGTATTTATTATGTTTGCAGAATTGAAAACTTGGGACACAGAACTGAGGCCTTGGTTTATAGCAGAGTTTACAGTAAATAGGGAAGCATAGCTTGCAGTTTGTAAAACTTACAGATTTATTTTAGAGTACTCTTCAACAAAGGCTGCAAGCTAGTGGCATCTATTGATAAAGAAACATCTGGGTAAGATGAGAGGCACAAGGTAAAGGCAAAAAATTAGAATAGCCAAATTATAAAAGCTGGGGTAAGGTTGCAACAAAGAAAGATACATTTCTCACAGTTGCTCCAAAGAGATATAGATTTGATTCACAGCTCCCTAATGGTAAAAGAAGGATACATAATCAAGTATGAGTGTCTACAGAGTCTGCATGATAAAATGTGCTAATTTATTTCTTTCAGGGGTTACTAAACATGCTTTTTTTTTTTCTTTCAGTACTGAGGATTGAACCTGGGCTGCTTTACCTACCACTAAGCTACATTTCCAGCCTTTTAAAATTTTTTGTGATAGGGTCTCGCTAAGTTGCTCAGGGCCTTGCTGAGTTGCTGAAGTTGGCCTTGAACTTGAGATCCTCCTGCCTCAGCCTCCTGAGTCACAGGATCATAGGCATGCACTACCATGTCTGGAAAAAAATGCAGTGTTTTTGACACAGAAAACTAAGAGGAAATTCCCCTCTCATCTATGAGGCAGAGCATCTTCAAAAAATACAGTTGAATCTGAAAATACTCCTTCTGACATTCCTTAGCCTCTTCTTACTAGTGTGACAGAATTTGATTTGCCCTAGTTAGTACATGAGGGAGTTAATTGTAAAACATCTCTATGAGCCAACTCTGCAAATTATTTCCAAACACCACTATTACCTCTTGCTCCCTTGGTGAGTTAATTCTTGAGGAGTCCTGTGTGCATGACAAATTGCTAGGCGCTCCAGATAGCACCAAAGTGTATAAGAATTTTCAAAGGAGCCCACAGCCTCACTGGGCAGCCTAGGCATAAAGAAATGGAAGGAAGTCATATGCAAGAGTTGAATAATTAGATAACCATACAGGAATGCTGATGGAGAGTCTGATTCACTGCTTTGTATGTACTTAGACATTAGATGATGAGACCAGTTTGGACTGGAATGGTTCAAAGAGGTTTGAGAAGGAGGAATGATTTAGGATTTGTTTTATGTGTGTGTGTATCCACACACACTCACATTCACACACACATACATATGTGTATATTTTTAATGTTAGCATCAGTATTTTTATTATTTAGTTTAAACTACATTGGAAATTGAGTCATTAGTTCATTCTTTTAGCAAATTTTGAATTTTAGCATGATTATAAAGATTACTATTTGCAAAGAATGGTACCCAGTTATTTTATCAGTACAGTTTGGGGATTACTAAATATGCCCCCCGTTCCTTGGCCCCATGTGTATGCTTTCCTGCTGTCTCTCCTGAATGCTGAATTATCAAATAATCCTTATATTCTAATTTACTTTCTTTTGTTTCAGGCTATTTGTAGTGTTCTAAAAGCATAAAACACTTGTTTTTCAAGAAATGATCTTTTACCAGTCACTTGTCATGATAAATTCTGTATAATCTTTGGATTCTCATGGTTCTGAAGATGAAGTTCAATATCCTTAATGTGCCCTTAGAGGTTGTGCCTGTTCCGTTCTGGTTCTGACCACCCCTGAAGCCACACAAGCCTGCCATCTTCCTGGCACTGGTGTTACCACTGTGCAGGCCTTTCAGTGTTCCCTTCCTTCGGCTGGGATTGCCTAGGTGGGTCAGATGACCCCACGGAACACTCTGTAGCACCTCTATACCCCTCCCCACTATGGTGAGCATCACCAGGGTAAGAGCTTACTGAGGTTACCACTTTATTTAGTGTCTCTGATTCCAGCCTCCCTTTCCCAGGACTGTGAGTTCTGTGAGGACAAAGCCCTTGTTGGTACTTCATCACTGACCTGGCAGTCAGGAACACTTGTTTTTGAACAAGGGCATCATTGCGAGGAGGTTCCTTTTGCAAGTCTTCATTCAAAACTGTCTTGGTTATTGCTTATTTGTTGTTTGTTTCTTACCCTGCAGATGGTTACCAAGTAGCTTTTTGATTTTTAAATCTTTGCAGAATATTCCAAAAAGCCACTCCAAAGATGACACGAGCCTCTACTTATTGCCTTTCAAAATATATACACTTTTCAGTGCCAAGGGAAGATTTTTGAAGCTTGGGTATGTGTTAGTCCCCAGGGAGCCAGCAGGGACGGCCAGGCTGTGAGAGTGTTAGTCTAGTAATGTCTGATGTAGTTTACTGAGCAATTTCAAAGCAGAGTAATGGTGGTAATCTCAGAAATTCTAAGCAGCAGTGTTGTAGAAGTACAGAGAGTATGGCTTTCATTTCATTGACCTGAAATCAGGTTGGTTCTCCCATCCTCTTCCCAATTCGTTTTTATTACCTCAATACTATATGTTGTGGAAGTTCTAAACGTCTTTAGAATAACATTCTTTGTAGATCTATAAACTTTTGCCTTCTAATTTCATTGCTATGAATTATATGTCATTGAAAATACAAAAATCAGAGAGAATGTGAAATAGTAAAAATAGCTTTAAATGCAACATCTGAGACCTGGACAATAATTTTTCAACTCACTGATGAACTCTCTGGCTGCCTGTGTGACACTAGAGCAATCATGTGACATCCTTGAGGCTTAGTCTATTATCTATACAAGGAAGCAAGTAGAGATGGCATTTCAGATTATTTATAGTCTCAGTTTATGCTCACCTCCACACATCTAGCTTTGTTGGTTTAACAAGTATTTATTGCATGCCTTCTGTGTGCCTGGTTCTGTCTGACACCCTTGAGATACGGCAGAGTGTGTACATTCTTGCCCTACTGTCTTTCATTCTTGGAGATTTGAAAGGTTTAACAGTATTTAGTCAATACCAGTTTGTTTGTTTATGTATGTATGTATGTACATACATACGTATTAGGGATTGAACTCAGGGGCACTCAACCACTGAGCCACATCTCCAGCCCTATTTTGTGCTTTATGTAGAGGCAGAGTCTCACTGAGTTGTTTAGCGCCTCGCCATTGCTGAGGCTGGCTTTGAACTCATGATTCTCCTGTTTCAGCCTCCCAAAGTGCTGGGATGGCGTGCACCACTGCATTCGGCTAATACCAGTTTATTTAAGGTTCTGTGATTAAAATATTGTAGCTGCAGCAGATGAATGGGTAAAGAAAATGTGGTATATATACACAATGAAAATACTATTCAGCCATAAAGAAGAATGCAGTTATGGCATTTGCCAATAAATGGATGTAACTGGAGACTATCATGCTAAGTGAAATAAACCAATCCCAAAAAAAACTGAAGGCTGAATGTTCTCTCTGATATGCAGATAGTAACACACAATAAGGTTGGGGTGGTGAGTAAGAATAGAAGTTCACTGGGTTAGACTAAGGGGAATGAAGGGAAGGGCAGGAGGATGGGAATAGGGAAGACGGTAGAATGAATGGGACATAACTTGCCTATGTTCATGTATGAATACCTGACTAGTGTAACTCCACATCATGTTCAACCACAAGAATGGAAATTATAATCCATGTATGTATAATATGTCAAAATACATTCTACTATCATGCATATCTAAAAGGAACAAATTTAAAAATGGTGTGGCTGGAGATGACGAGTTAAGAGATGGCAGGAGTATTAGGAAGGATTGAAATATGGCTAGTGGGAATGGCTCACCATAGGGCATTTCTCATGGCCCTGAAGGGTCACCAGGGAGGACAGGATGTTTCTAATCCCTATCCCTATCCTTATCTGTCCCCAATTCCTGGTGTGTGTACTACTAGCACAAAAGCTGAGAAAAGGAGCCTGAAGGTAACCTGCCTGCTTGGCTTCCATAAGAGTCTTCCTTGCTACTGGGTTTAGCATCTAGTTGTGACATTGCAAATGTTCATATGCCTCCCTATCTTCAAGACGAGTTCAAAGTCCTGCTGTTCCATCAAGACTATGAACCTTTCTCCCTTTCCCCTACATATGTCAACCCCAGTGGATTGACTGACAGCTCATTGTGATGATCTCGCCTTCTCCCCATCAGGGAATGTGCACATTAAACAGCAGTGCCATCAGAGATGGCTGCACACTTCGCCCTACACTTGATCACTAGAATCAGAAATTCCTTTTCCTCTCTGACCCTCCTCAATCCCCACTGCCCTGTCCACTCCTAGAGAGAAAGGGCTGACCAGCTTTTATGATCTAATCTTTCATGCTTAACACAATGGCTGGCATATTATCAGATGCACTGAAATAACTGAGTGGACTGTTGCCATAAACTCCTGCAGTACTGACTGTATTTTACATTGGGGTCTCATATTTGAGGAGTTTTTCTAACTCTCTTGACAGAGCTCCTTGACAGTAGAGCCTGAGTATTATTATTATTTTTTATTTTTTTAATCCCCTGAAGCACCTGGTTCCTGGACTCCATGAATGTTTAATGGGTTGAAATAAAATGAATCTTGGATAGTTGAATTTGTGAGATGGAAATAAGCATATAGTTTTCATTCCTTGTTTTTTAGGGGGGGCGCAACTGAGTCAAAAGAGCTGGTATCTTAGTCAAGGTTGAAAATTGAGGGACTTAGCCAACAGACTGGAGGAGTAAACGAGCATTGTAACTTTGAAAAGCTTCCACATCTTTCCCTTTCTTCAGAAGCATGTCCTGCCTTTCACACAGATCTGTCGTGCAAATTGTGCTTTGTGTGTTGGAAAGCCTCCCCAAGCTAGATGGGTTTGCTTTGGCATCAGCAGAGGCCATGACTAGCCATGGAGATGGGACACTGGATCACTCTCTGTGGCGTTCCTGTGGCTGCTGAGGTTCCTCTGCCTGTCCCTCTCCTGTGCAGGCAGGCAGCTCCAGGGCACAGCTTGTGAGTCTGTTCCTGTGGCCAAGTCCCTTTGGCTCCCTTTCCCTTGGCTCCTATTGGCTTGACTCTGCCTTCTGCTCCTAGAGTCTGTCTAGGTTTGCTCTTTTGTAATCATTTAGAGCCAGGCCTGCCCATGGCTGAAAATGTAGCCCTGGCTTGGTGGGAAAGGGCTTTGGGAAAGAACTGGCTGTACCATGTCTAGAACACCTGAGGCCCTACCATGGCTAGGGTTGCCAGGAGTCTGTGTAAGCAAGCTGGCTTCCTGCCCAGGGCTGAGGAACGCTGCAGCCCAAAAGGGAATGTTCTCCAGCTCCTTGGCCAGCCAGACAGCACCTCTGTAGCCAAAAACTGCACATTAATTCACAAATGGAAAGATAGAAGGTGATCTGCCCTCATCCTTCACCATATCTGCTAATAACAGTGAATCATTAAGAGTATAAAATCGGGACCTTGTTTTCCATGTAGAGATCAAACTCATCAGCCCTACATAGTTATATAACCCACCTAGGACATGTGGATACTATTGAGGCTGGCACTTCCAACCAGAAGTCTGCTAAGTGAGGACATTTTTATTGTTTCTTCTATCTCCTCAAAGTGTCTGTTGTTTCTTATTCCTGAGAATGGCAGGGAGTAAAGGATTATTTATTTCCCTTGATATTTTTCATTTCAAGAATCAACATGGGCAGATTTATAGTGTTCACAAAACATGCTGGTAACAATTTGATTGCAGGAAGAATGAAATTTTGCTCAGGCAAGTGCAAATTTATCTGTTATGGTGAGAAAGGCCAGGCCTGTATAAATGGTGTGATTCTATCCTGAAAATAAATTTTAGCAGGGATAGTCGTGGGAGTTTTTATTCTCCTTTTGTTCTCTCAGATGCATTCAATTAAAAATTAAAGCACAGAATACATTAATTTGACCACATGGAGTGTGTTTCCACGTGATGTGTTGCTTTATAAAATTTTAACGTTGAGTCATCACCCGTGATGTTTAGCAGAACTGTTGACACTGGTCTTTGTGGACAGCATGGAAGGAAATGGGATTTCTTTAAGAGCAGCTGATGGATCTGATTATTAGGCCTACATTACCTCTAAGACAAACAGATTAGGCTCATATATTTTGGGAAATGGTGACTCTGAGATACTTCAGAAACAAATTTGAATTCAGACAGTCTAATTAGCCTTTAGCCCTAAATGTTGGTGTTTTCACCATTGATTTAAATATAGACAGTTGTTAGCAGTTACTGCAAACTTATTTCAGACCTTTAATTTATCTCTGAAGACCAATCTGATTTTTTTTACTGGACACACGTCTGCTCCACTATATTAGAATGTTGCTTTCTGATCTTCTTGGATCATTTTAGCAATAGTTTTTAGGAGCTTCTTTTGTCTGTTGCAGCCTTGGTGCACAGTGACCCCGCCACCATTACAGAGATTAGGAAGCACCTGGTTGTGTTTTGCCTGTGTCCAAGTGCTGTTTAGTCAGCTTTTTCATGGCTGTGACTAAAAGATCTGACCAGAACAATTTTAGGAGAAGGAAAGCTTATTTGAAGGTTCACTGTTTCAGAGGCCTTGGTCCATAGAAGGCTGGCTCCACACATCTGGGTTCAAGGTGAGGCTGAACATCCTGGCAGAAAAGAGTGGCAGAGGGAAGCAGTTCACATTATCATCAGGAAGCAGAGAGGGAGAGGTCTCCACTTGCCAGTTAGAGAGATATACCCCAAAGCCATGCCCCAATTCCCACCTCCTCCAGCTGTACCTCACCTCTTCAGTTACCATTCAGTTAATCCCTATCAGGGGATTAATCCACTGATTGGGTTAAGACTCTCACAACCCAGTTATATCTCCTGAACCTTCTTGCATGGTCTTACACGTGAGCTTTTGGGTGACACCTCACATCCAAACCGTAACAAGTACCCAGCACTGGAGGGCAGGGGTGACTGTCCCAGAGCACCTTGGCCTCAGAATAATTCCGAGGATTCAAGTCACTGCTTTGTTTTCTTCCTTTATACTCCCCCCAGCCCCCGTTCCGGGGATCAAATCCAGGGCCTGACACATGCAAGGCAAACACTACCTCTGAGCCAGCCTTTGCTTTATTTATTTGTTTGTTTGTTTATTTATCTATTTATCTGTTTGATTATTTATTTATTTAGGCAGGGTCTCATTAAGTTACCCTGGCTGGTACTCCTTTAAAAATAAATAAATAAATAAATAAAAGCCCACTGGTCTTGAACTTGAGATTCTCCCACCCCAACCTTCTAAGTAGTGGATTACAGGTATGTGCTACCACACCTGGCTCCTTTGTTTTTTTTCCAAAGAAATTTTTTCTTTTTGTTAAAGTTAATTCACAGTGCAGTTTAAAGAGCCAAATAGTTCTGTGGGTTTAGTATCAAACCCCAGCACTCCTGCTTATAACCCTCCTACCCTTCCACTCCCTGTCTTCCTGTTTCCAGCTTTCTGGGGGCAACAAGTTTCAACTCCTCTAGCAGACTCTGACATCACTCTCTGTGTCTCTCAGTAATGTGCTCATATTGCTACTTGTTGGTTTCTTTCCATTTTACATATTCTGCTTTGACTAGGAAATATGAAATATGAGGATTTTAGACATTTCTTCTTTATCCTAGGATCAGGACACCCCAAATGCCTCCTTTTCACCTTCCTAACTTCCCTCTAGTTACAAGATAACTTGGTATAGATCAGTCCCCTGCATTAAGTTATTTTGACTGAACACTGTCCACAGGTAAAATATTTAGTAACTGTCTCTCTCCTACATATCTTTTCTATATGATTCTCTCTAATTCAAAACCATATTCTTCAAATTGTCTGAACCTTCTCTCAGTATATTCACATGCATCAGTCTATCCAGTGGGTCTTATGCAGGATGTCTCCCCCAGAGCCTTCTGACCTGCTCCTATCTAGGCAGGTTCATCTCTTCATCGGGCATCAGCTATCATCTTGGTGTCTCTCTTAGTCATACTCTTGGAAATGCCCTTTACTGGTCTTTTATGTGGGATATATGTAGTATGTTGTTCGGGGGTTCAGTTGAAGAGATAGAAATCATACTAGTTATTTTAAATAGGAAGGGACTTAAAACAGAGATTAGGTGCCTTCCAGATAATTGGAAGAACCCTTGTCCCTATGCCATGCTGACTAGCGGAGAGCCAAAGTTGTAGGATGGCCTTCACGCCCACTTTCCAAGTCTCTGCTTGAGGCCATACAATTGGAAGAACCATTTCTTTTTTTTTTTTTTAAATATTTATTTTTTAGTTGTAGGTGGACACAATAGCTTTATTTTATTTTTATGTGGTGCTGAGGATCGAACCCAGTGCCTCCCGCGTGCTAGGCGAGCACGCTACCACTGTGCCATAACCCCAGCCCTGGAAGAACCATTTCTTAAAGAACATAGTCATCAGGAAGGCCAGGAAGGCCTTTCCAGGCTCTGTTGTGTGGAAAAGCAGAGAAGAGTGAAATGAATGCTGAGTGCCAGTCTGCGCTGCACTCTCCGCCAGGCCTTTGTGTGTTTGTGAGTGTGTGTGTGTTTTGTTTTGATGAACCTTACCCTCCAGTGCCTTTCTAGGAAAGGATACACAGGGTGCAGTTTCCTTTAGTCCTTGCATGTGTGAAAGTAATTTATTCCATCCTGACGTGCACAGTAGCTTGTCTGGTTATAACCTTTTTGTGTGTGAAACTCTTTTTCTTTAAAAATGTTGAACATCACCATATATATTCCAGTTTTCTTGTTTAGAATTCTGAAGAGATTTTAATTTCTGATCATTTATTTGTTTTTCATCCTTGAGACAATTTTTTGTAACAGCTATATTGAGGAGTAATTTTCATAACATAAAATTTACCCACTCTAAGTACACACTTCAAGGCTTATTTAGTAAATTCGTAGTTTTGCAGCAATCTCTACGGTTCACTTTTAGAACATTCTTGTTACCCAAGAAAGTTTTCTTGTGACCATCTGCAGCCAGTCATTATTCTGGCCTCCAGATCTCCAGCCCCAGGCAAACACTGCTCTTCTTTCTGTGTTCATAGATTTGTCTTTTCCAAACATCTTATTAAATGCAATCATCAGCACATGACTTTTTTTCACAGAGCATGATATTTTGTAGCTCATCTTATTAGCATGTCTCCGGAGCTGGTTCCTTACTGATGGCTAGTTGATGCATACTAGCCTACATATTTTGCTTACCCCTTCATGGCCATTTAGACTGTTTACATTTTGATCTGTTATGAATAATGCTGTTGTGAACATTCACCTCTTTGTCTTTGTGTGGAAATGTGATTTCTGTTCTCTTGGGTAACCACATAACCCTATCAATGAATGGTAAATGAGCCATGTGCGGTGGCACACGCCTATAATCCCAGTGGCCTGGGAGGCTGAGGCAGAAGGATGGCAAGTTCAAAGCCGGCCTCAGCAATTCAGCAAGACCTTGTCTTTAAATAAAATACAAAAAAGGGCTGGCAATGTGGTTCAGTGGTTAAGTGCCCCTGGGTTCAATCCCCAGTACCAAAAAATAAATAAATGGGCAAATGAACTCAACAGATATTTCTCAAAAGAAGATATACAAATGGCCAACAAATAAATGAAAAAAATGTTGAACATTTTAATAATCAGAGAAATGCAAATCAAAACCACACTGAGATTTTATCTTACTCCAATTAGAATGGCATCAAGAATACAAATAATAATAAATGTTGAAGAGGATGTGGGTGAAAAAGAACACTTATGCGCTGTTGGTGGCATTCTAAATTAGTGACATTGCTGTGGAAATCTCAGAAGGAACCATTATATGATCCAGCTATATCACTCTTTGGGATTTTGGGGCAGGGGGCTGAGGTACTGGGGATTGAGCTCAAGGTCACTCTGCCACTGAGCTACACCCCATCCTCCACACTTTATTTTTAAAAAATTTTTAGACAGCAAGCCTCTTCCTCATTTGCCTAGTCTGGCCTCAATCTTGTGATTCTCCTGCCTCAGGCTCCTGAATTGCTGGGTGTATAGGCATATGCCATGGTGCCTGGGTATTCCTTGGTATTTATCATAAGGAATTATAGTCAGCATAGGACAGTGATGCATGTATAATCATGTTTATAGCAACAAGATTTACAATAGCCAAGTTGTGGAACCAGCCTAGGTGTTCATCAAGGCACGTAGGGATGAACGGATAAAGAAAATGTGGTATATCAACACAGTGCAGTTTTATTCAGCTGTAAAGAAAAATGAAATTGTGGCATTTGCAGGAAAATGAATGGAACTTGACAGCATTATGTTAAGTGAAATAAGCCAACTTAGAAAGTCAAGAGCCATACATTTTCTTTTATATGTGGAAGCTAGAGAGTAAGATGGAGAAAAAAGTAGGGAGGGGTCTCTTGAAAGCAGGGGAAAGATCAGAGAGTAGTGGAACATCAGAGGGAAGGAAGAGATACTGAGGAATGAAAACAACCAAATTGTATTGTTCTATAATATGCATGTACCGATATGTAACAATCCCACTATTATGTGTAATGATAATACACCAATAAAAATGATGTAACAATTAAAGAATGATGTTAAGCATTTTTTTCATATGCTGATTAGCTTTTTGTGTATATTCCCTGATGAAATGTCTATTTAAATATTTTGCTTAGTTTCTTCTTTTTCTTTTTCTTTTTGTGATACTTGGGATTGAACCTGGGGCACACTACCACTGATCTACATCCCCAGCTCTCCCCAATCATTTTTGTATTTTAAAAACTTTTTTTTTTTTTTTTTTTTTTAATTTTAAAAGAGTCTTGCTAAGTTGCCTAGGCTAGCCTTAAACTTGTACTCCTCTTGCCTTATCCTCCTCAGTCTCTTTGGTTATAGGTGTGCACTACCATGACTGGCTTGCCATTTTTAATTTGATTATTTGTTGTATTATTTAGTTGTAAATGTTCTTTATATACTCTGAGTATACAGTCTTTGTTGTGTATAAGATTTGCACATGTATTCTCCTAATTTGTGGCTTATGTTTTTCTTATGGATATGTATCCAAGTATAATAGTTTTTAAGTTTGATAAAATTCAGTTTATCAATTTTTTCCTTTGCAGATCATGTTTTTGGTGTTGTACTAAGAACTCTTTAACCCAAGTCACAAAGATTTTCTGCTGTATTTTCTTCTAAAATTTTATTGTTTGGCTATATGATTCAC
The DNA here is from genome assembly GCA_004024805.1 of Geosciurus inauris. Lineage (NCBI taxonomy): Eukaryota > Metazoa > Chordata > Mammalia > Rodentia > Sciuridae > Geosciurus > Geosciurus inauris. The sequence continues at coordinate 14,208 of PVHX01006407.1, forward strand.
TTTGATTTAAATTTTGTCTGGTAAAAGGAAAGGTTCTAATTCATCTTTTTGATGTGTATATCCATTTGTTTTATAGCCACTTACTGAGGACACTATTTCTTCCCCATTGAATTGCCTTGGTGTCTTTATTAAAAATCTGTATACTGTGTATCATGAAGTCTTGGTTATAACCTTTTAGCAGGTTTAAAATTGGGTAGTATAAGTTTACAAACATTTCTTTTTTTCAACATTACTTTGGCTAGTTTAAGCTTTTTTGTGTCTCAATACAAATTTTGGAATCAGCTTGTCTATTTTAGGGGGAAAAACTGGGAATTTTATAAGCAATGCCTTGAATCTGAAAATCATTTTGGGGAAAATTGCCACCTTAATTGCCTAAGTTAACATGAATTGTCTCTACATTTATTAACATCAGAGGTTGGCAAACTTTCTTAAAGGACTAGGTAGTGAATATTTTGTCCTTGTGAGCTACACTGACAGTCCTGACACAACTGTGTAGCTCTGTATGATGCAGCATGGCTAATGAGTGAGGCTGTGCTCCAGTCACAATTTATTTACAGAAACTGTAGGCTGGACCATTGAACCTCTGATTTGATCATCTGTATCATTCACCTTTTTGTTACTGTTACCAAAATACCTGATCAGCATAATTTAAGAGGAGAAAAAGGTTATTTTGAGTTCACGGTTTCAGAGGTTCAGTAAATGGTGGGCCAACTCCATTGCCTCTGGGCCTGAGCTTCATGACTAAAGAGGATAGGGGAGGAAAGCTGCTCACTTCATGGTAGTTAAGAAGCTGAGAGAGGGAGGAGCCAGGGGGACCAGATATCCAGAATCATATGCCAAGGGCACACCTCCAGTCACCTGCTTCTTCCTGCCACACCCCACCTGTGTACAGTTACCACCCAGTTTACTCCATTCAGTTTATTAAATCATCAATGGATTAATCCCCTGATTATGTTTCACCTCTCATAATCTATTGTCTTACCTCTGAATATTCCTGCATTAACACAGAAGCTTTGGAGGGATCCCTCATTACCAGATCATAATGTCATCTTTCATTTCTGTTGTCTGTGTTTTGTAGTTTTCAGAATACAAGTCTTACACCTACTTTATGAAATTTATTTCTAAGTATTTTATTCTTTTTAATAGTATCGTGAGTAGAATTTGTAACTTTTGTTTTCAGGTTGTTCTTTGTTAGTACAAAGAAATATGATTGATTTTTTTTAACATATCGATCTTGTATTGATATTATGACCTTGCCATACTTGTTTATTAGTTCTAGAAGATTTTGTGTATTCCTGGACATTTTAGGAACCTTGTTTTTCCCTCCACTTTTGAAACCTTGTATCATATGCCTTGGCATGGGCCCACTTCATTCATTGTGTTGGGCTGGAATTTTTTTAAATCATCCATAAGAAAACTATTAAAGGAATTGTTTTCTTGAGTTAGGGTGTTTGTTTCATTGTTATGTGTTTGTAAGAAAAAGAAAAGAGCACTGTTATGTTATTAGAGCTTTACCAAAAATATTATAGGAAAAATTTACAACAATAATAGGTATGATAAAACTTTAATAATACAGATTATCTGTGGAATTCATTTCTTGGCGCCTGTGGCATAAATACATAAACAGTGTTTGCAGAGGTTGCTTAGGTACGTGCTATTCATAAGCAGATTTGTTTTCTAAAATTGTGCTAGACTAAGACACACCACACGTGTCATTTTATTATTGCTTTTGTGCTCAAAAACTGTTAGTGATTCTGCATGTTCGGGTCCCTTACTAGCCTGTTTCAACCCTACATTTCTTTTATTTTTCCTTGGGTTTGTATTACTCATTTCCTCCCAGTAATAACCAGTTGTGTAAGATGTTATTAAAGAGAAAGAATAAGAAGTCTTTTCTATGATATTGCAGACATGCCAGTATCTTCAGGGAGTAAGAGGTTTCATAAGGGGTTGTTCTAGTGCAGGGAACTTCTGCCCAACCCTATGGAGGGAACCAGGATTCAGCATCTGACCATGAGCATGCACATCTGGTTGCTGTTTTCCATCTTCCTGTAGAAGAGCTTGATAGTAAATCAGGCTAAATAGATCTTTTGGAGGATTACTGATTGACTGAGTGATTGTTGTTCATCTCTTCACTTATTAACTAGATGACCAATTTATTCATCTAATCAGCAATGTTTATTAAGCACCCCATGCATGCTGTTCCCTAGAAATGCAAAGGAAAGTTAGCTCTATTAAGGGGCCAGGTTTCCATTTGGGATAGACAGAAATAGTTTCTTAGGCTGCTACCCAACAGAGCTTGAGGAACAGGCTGTGACTCAGCTGAGCAGCTGGTGTGGCCAGCAGCTGGTTCCACCATATGTGCAGGACTCACTTGCCCCTGGATGGACAGTCACGACCTTGACTGGCTCTCAGGCTAATGTCTACATGTCTGGTAGGGCAGTCTGGGTGGAGTCATTGGGAGACGTGTACTGTCTTGCAATATATCCTTGGGTCCTCCTCATTTTGGGGACTATGATGGGGGAAGAAAGAGCCTCTCCAGAATCAGTCTTGGCTAAACAAAAATTACTTTGTCACTTTGTACTTATTCTTTGTTGAAACCCTTCATATTTTATTTTATTGACATTGATAAGAATATTCCTTAACAGTGCTCAATCTTTTGTCAGCCTATTAGATATATTTTTCCCTCTTTCATTTTAATCTCTTTTATCTATCCATCTATTTTAATTTATAAGCTCTTATAATACTAGGACTATATGAAGTATTTTTATGTAACTATAAACTCAGCATCAGGACCAGCATCCCTTAAACCTTTTTAAGATACTTGAAAAGGTTCAAAGTGCACTCTGACCCTGAGCCAGAGAAAAGTATCTCTTCTACAGATTAAAAGAAAAGAGAAATCAATGACTTAATCATGTGTTCACATGGTTTAACCTGAACACACTGAAAATAACAAAATGACCATCTTCCTTTAAAGAGGCTATCTCTTTTGGAATGTCCTTGAAGATGCGACTAGAAGAATCATGCAGGAAGACTCTCTAGCCTTTGGAGGTTTGGGAAGATTGAATTGAGGTACTAAGATAAGGTCCAACCTTATAAATTTGGTGAGTAGGTTTTCATCTTGTAGTAATGTTAAATCTAGTCCTCTCAAAAAGGAGTAGATAGATGGAACATCCTTGGACAAGTCCATTCTTACCCCAAGTATCTTTCAGATCTATTTATTTAGATGTAAAAAAGTGAAGCAAGGGAGATTTTAAGTATGGAATCTTTTGTGGTTGTGTTAAGATGCACACTGATCATGTGATTTTCATCTTGCAGTAACTATTTCAGTTAAACCTTTGTCATTTGAAAGCTTGGAAGCAATGGGAAGAATTCTGAGGGAACAGCTAGGTGTTTGACATATATATGTGCTTTGTTTGCTTGTGTGTTTTATGTTAACTAATATTCAGTTAAGGTTAACTTGGTCTCAACACTACTGATTTTACTTTATTTGTGATTTTGTTCATTGGTTTTCAGCTGAAACTAGTCTAGTTCCACACCTTGCTGCTGTAGCAGAACTCTGATAAGCTTCAGACTACATCCCAGTTGATTTTTCTGTTTCTATTTATGACTTTTTAAAGACACCTTGTACATCTTCCCATTTATGTGTTCCATTCCCATCAGCTGCACAGATGGACACCCGTCTAGTTCTCAACCCAGTGTTCCCTTCTGTTGCCCTGTCAGCATAAGCACTCTGGAAAACCAGCCCTTTAGCCTTTTGTATTTGTCAGAAATCATTTCAGAATCATGAAGAGATATCTTTTTTCTCTCTCTCATTAGTTAGAAAAGTCCACTTACTGAATGATTTTTAATGGCTTTTTTATTTTTTACTTTTAACTTATTTTTCTGCAGGATCTTTTCATAGCTATATTCTTTTCTTAAAAAAAAAAATTAAGTCCTTGCTCAATTCTCCCCTGATCTAAAATGCTTCCATTATATAGGAATTAATTTTATTTTTATTTACCATATCTATGGCAAGTTATCCTTAATGGGATATATCTACCTATTTTCTCAAACCCTGCATACTTATGCCTTTTGTTTTTTTAAAGAGATGGGATGTTTTTTAAAGATGTTTTTTAAAGAGATGGGATCTCCCAGCTCAGGCTGGCCTGCAAGTTCTGGGCACAGGGGATACTGTTGCCTAGCTTCCAGAGCACCTGGAACTGCAGGTGCATGCCACTGCACTTAGGCCTTGTTTCATGCCCACACCTCTTGTACTGTAGTTCTTTCCTTTCAAGGATGACAGATAATAGGCAGCTCTCTGCTTTTCATTCTTTGCCTCTGTAACATACAGTCCATTCTGCCTGCCTGTAGTCCTCTTTCCCTTCCTCCTTAATTTCTCCTCATCATTTAGGATGTAACCTGCTGAGTATTTCTTCATTTCCATTTCTGTCCCCACTTTAGGCCAAGATGGGGCCTTTCTTTGTATTTCTAGAAATTTCTCCAAGGCTACTGTTATACCTGAATGATAACTGAGTTTCTCCCCCTACCTCCCCAACAAGGGATTTTGAGCTACTTAAAGGCAAGAAATGCATCTTAGTCAGCTTTGTGCCCCCAGGCTTAGCTCTGGAAACATAATCAACAAATGCTTGGTAGAAAACCTCCAGGGATGTTTTGTTTGCTCTTCTCCAGGTTTCTTTCAGTTTCACCAGAGGATGTGTGACTTCCTAATGGTCCTGATGGCACCCACCCAAACAGTGAGAGCTCATTCTCAGGCCTGCTGGCAAAGTGACTCAACCATTAGCATGGTCATTCTCAAACCTGGGGAGCTTGGTAAAAATGCAGATCTCTGCAGAGATTCAGGCTGTGTGGAGTTTCTGGCACATACAGTGCTAAGCAGCGCCTGTCCCTAGTGATTCTGGTAGCAGGGAGTTGTTAACCACCCTTTCAGAAGCACTGTGTTTGGGAATGGAGCCACTTGGAGGCAGCACCAGCTGCTGGCTCCTCTCTAGGTTCTTGGAGCCCGTAAACACGTAGACACCTCAGCCATATGCTACAGCGACCTCTTTCTTTACCAGCACAGCCTGTGACCTTCTTGGCAGGAATGGTGAGAGGCACATGTTGTTCAATTCTTGCAACAGATGTCTTCCTGAAAAGTTGAATACAAATGAAAGTTTAATGAAGGGACAGTGGGACACCGGTAATGAATTCGTTTATAAGTTGAATAGTTACTCCCCAGTTTATTGGTTATTAAGGCTGACATTTTAAAGAATCAGTTTAAATTAAATACTTTTGCATGTAGCATACGTTTTTTGAATGTATGAATTTAATAAGGATTCTTTCGCACTGACAGTTACCCATTATCAACCAATCCTTAAATGGTTATTTTAAGCTTTAAGTGACAATATATTTTACCACAGTTGAATTGCTTTTGAAGTCTCAGAAGCCCTAATTCAGGATATTCCATTTCTGAGAAGCTCTTAGCGATCATAGCCCGAGTATTTTTTATTGTAATAAGGGCAAGTTTTGCACACTTGTAATCTAATAGTATTTGCCCATGAAGAAGTCTTAGATGCCGAGGTAAGACAATAGTTCTGAGATGTTAAGAAAATATTTCTGAGCAATCTATTACTTCCTCAGTTGTTTTTGCTGGATATTCTTCCTATGCCAACTCTTCAAAATGTGGGGTGTTGATACTAATGGCCCCTCCATGTTATATGCTATTGCTGAAAAATGTAATTTTTTTCCAGAAGCTTTCACTTTCCTTTATGGAGGCACCTGGCAAATCATTATATTATCCAGTGGACAGATTTTCTCATCATAAGATAGAGTAAAAATCTCCATCTACTTTTATTTTGGAGGCTGTGAATATTCTCATGGTATGTTTGGCTCAATAAGATAGAACACAAGAAGAAAAAGGCATCTTCATTATATGTAAAATAGTAGCTTTCAGACATGAGTTTCCCCATTTTCCCTTTCTGTCTCCTAAGCACAGACAACTAGATCATCCTGTGGATAAGTCATTTTATAACTCTGGTGGGTGTTGAGGCCGAGATTCTTCCTAATTTTAGAGAATGCTTCCAGTGTGAGATTAGTGTCCACACTTTGTAGGACTTACTGTCCACATCTTTCTCTAGACTCTCAGAGTCCTTCGATGGGTTTCATCTTAGCTCCTTATGCTGAGGACAGTTTCTGAAGGGCATTGTACCTGTCTTAAATCTCTAGGTACCACTAATACCAGATATAGAAAAGATACTAAAAATGAGGACATGGTAACTATGAAATTTTCAGTCTTATATTTGTTAGTTATACAAATTTAACTGTATCTACATCAATTTATTTGGAAAGATGATTTTCCATGTTTCAGGTGGATCTGTGGAGTCAGACTTCTAGATTCTAATCTTTGCTATGTCACTTGGCATCTGAATAAAGTTGGCATTATGATTTGGATATAAGGTATCCCCCCAAAACTCCTCATGCAATAGGTGAAATGATTAGATTTTGAGAGTGGTAACTTAATCAGTGGTTGAATCCATTTGATGGATTAATAATTTTGCAAGGATTACTGTACTAGGTGATAATTATACTAGGTGGGAGATGACTTGAGGAGGTAAGTCACATGAGGGCACACCCTTGGGGATTATACCTTGCCCCCCTTTCTTCTCCATTTCTTCCTCTGCTTTCTGGCTGACATGAGGTAAATAGCTTTCCTCAGCCAGTCCTTTCTGCCATGATGTTCTGCCTCACTTCATGTCCAGGGAGATGGAACCAGCTGACCATGGACTGAACCTCTGAAACTGAGCCAGGATAAAATTTTCCTCCTCTATGTTGTTCTTTTTTGATATTTTGGTCACAGTGATGAAAAGCTGACTGAAACAGTTGCATAAATTATTTAACCTTTGTAGTTGTCTCATTTTCCTTCTATGGTAAAATGGTGATAGTAATACAATGTTTCTTAGTTCTTGTAAAATACTCAAAATAGTTTTGGGCACATAATTACCTTTTGATAAATATTAGTTTAATGTTTATAATATGATTATCATTGTTGTTGTTATTGTATTTCTCTGATACTTTGTTTCTTCATCAGTGAAATGCATAGGATTAGACTAAAGATTTATTTCTAAATAATCTATAAATAATCTATGACTTTGATATTTCACGGTTCTGATTGTATATATGTACTTTGATGTTGTTAGGCATTTATTGTCTTGAAATTATCAGAAGAGAACAACGAGCCATATTTCAAAATGTTTATTATCTTAGTAATATGGCAAATTTCAGAATGTCACTATAGCCACCAAATATTAGAGCTGGAAGGAACCCGAGGAAGGGAGGGGGAGGGAGAGAGAGAGAGAAACACATACACACACGCACCCTCTCACTAACTTAGAGAAGCTCTGTCTCAGAATAAAAAATAAAAAGGGCTGGGGATGTAGTTCAGTACTAGAGTGTCCCTGGGTTCAGTACTGGGGAGGGGGCTCAAGAGCTTCTAAGTGGTGTTTCTTATCCTGCATTGCACTGCAAACTAGTATTCCCAAGCAGGGGAAAAATGCACATCTGAGTACCAGGGTTAGCTTAAAATTGCAGAGATGCCAAGTAGGTCCTTTTTCCTTTGACTAGAGAGAAGGGAAGAAAGAAACAAACAAAAAAATAGCTATACAATGAGATCAAAGGAGGATTTGTGTGACGGTGAAGTAATGTTTTTATCTTATTAGAATAATTGAATTCTCTTTCATATTCTCTTTCAGTGCTTCATATTTAAAGAGAGAACTATTAAGGAGAATTGATCATATTGTAGAAAGAATACTTATTTTCTAAAATATAGTTTGACCAGAAGTCTTTAGATTTGTTTCAGAGAGGATCATTGATTCATATGACATAATGAAACCATTCTGAATTTCAGTGTTTGACCTGTCGTCTTTTCCCTATATCTATGGAATATCTTACAGATTCCCTGCATAATTGGCAGTCCATTTCATTTCCAAACAATTAGTCAACTATTCACACTTTTCACAAGAATGGGAAGCCTAGGATCTGCCTTCAGTTCTAGATCTTATATAGGAAAATGAGAGTAAGATAAGTGTGAAAAGATAATTTCATTTGTCTTTCTAGGGTACTGACTGTGTAGGAGTTGTACCTATCAGAATTATGAGAGTGAAGGATTCTCTGTCTGGAATACCTGTAAAATGTGGATGTGTGCATGATTTGGCATCCCATAATACCCTTTTCCAGCTATTGTGTGACAGAAAATATTGGAAGATCTGTCTTCCTGCCATTATCAGTTTATTGTATTCAAGCCTGGCTTGAGTCATTTCAGGGCCAACATGAGCCCCTTACACATTGTCTCAACTGTCTTCAGCCATCACTGTTCCCACTGTGACCATTTCTTGGAGTCCCTTAGTGGCAGGCTAGCATCCCAATCAGGGCTCCTCTTGTGCCTGACAGTGCAGTCCTGAGTCCACAATCTTCCCCCTGGCTCATGGCAGGACCACTCCTCCTCCTCCTCATGGAGCCCCATGCACACTTTAGTCCCTGCTGTTCCTCCCTCCTGGTCTCAGCTGAAGAGACTCTGGGATAGGGCATGACAGTAGCTAATCTGTCCACTGAATGCTTTCTTGGCCCTCTCCATAGACAACTGCTCAGATCTGAGAAAACCCCTTCTCACCCCAGCATGTCAGAATCCAGCAGCTAGCTGCTAATTGATGCTCCAGCAACTCACAGACCATCTGCCAGGCTCTGGAATTCAGTCATGTAGAATATTCTCTATACTGACCATGGCATCCCTTCATGGAATGAGTTTTTGTTAGTGACATTGATTTAATTCAAGGATAAACTGATGGTGCCCCTTGCAAAATTAAAGGTGATGGAAAAATGTGTGGTGTTTGCCTCTAAAAAGATGTTTGGGTTTGGAGTAGGAACTGTATAAATAAACAGAACTTTCACAGTTCTTGCTTTTATTTTAAGGGAACTAGGTTCCATGATCAGCATCTCTTGACTCTGATCTTCTCAGAAATGGACTCTATTCAGTGCTCTTCAGCATAGCTGAGAGGCTCACTGTGTGGAGTAGGGATTTAGATGGCCTGTACTTGGATTCTGATTTTGACAACTCTCAGTTATGTGACCTTATACCAGAAATGTGCCTGAGTCTCATTCTTCTTAACTTCAAAATGGGGACTGATATTGGTACTAACCTCCAAGAGTTACAAAAATTAAAGAATGATACCTGTAGCACTTAGAACAATTTCCGACACAGAATAAGCATTCAGCGTGTGTTAGAACTTTATAAATTGTTTATGATATTATTATCACCATTATCAACACCTTTACAAAAGGAATTAATTTTTAGTAAAGAAGCAGAATTTCTTTAACATATTTGTTTAATTTCAGCTGTAAGCCGAATTGTGCTTTCACTTTTTAAAATGTTGTTTGTCACCACATATGTAATGCAGAAAAAGAATATTCTGGTTGCTTAATTTTCTTCTTGGTGTAATTTTTTATGATAGCTTATAAGTACATGTAGACTCAAAAGTTAGATTTTTTTCCTGTGTAGTTTGTTTTATATAATTCTGTATAGAATCTAGGTTGGGGTTCACCCAAACTAAACTCAAACCAAGTTGAGAACTAGGCTGTCATTGTTAAAAATGCTAAGAAAATTAATTTTCCCCCTAGTCCTGTAAGTATCCTGGAAGAATGTGAATGGAAACTGAGTCTATTTTTTTAGTTGGTGGTTTTTTTTTTTTTTTGGTGGTGGTACTAGGGATTGAACCCAGGGCCTTATGCATGCAAGGCAAGCACTCTATCAATTGAGCTATATCCCCAGCCCCCTATTTTTAAAAATTCTTTAATCTACATTCATGGTTCAAAATTGCACACACTAATTTTCCCTGACCTCTCCACTTTGCTGTAAACTATCTCAGGTACCTTTGAGTAGTCTTGGTACAGGAATATTCTATTTATAACATATACTCTACTGTTCTCTGCTTCTCTTCATGGCCCTTGCTCCTTTCTTCCTGCTCTTACTGAGCAGCAAATGCGAGAGTATGAGCGTCCATGGTAGCCGTAAGTGAACCCCAGCACTGGCTTCCATGCACTGAGAGACTGACGTAGAAGCAGCAGTAGAGGGCGCTGTGGCCTTCATTTCGTAGTAATTGAGCCTGCACCAAACATCTTTCATTTGAGCTACTAAAAACGAATTCCCCATATTAATTAAGTCTTGCTGAGGCCTCGTTTAATGATCCAGTGCTAAGTGCCTGAAATAAGTATATCTTATTTTAATCTTGGGGAAACTGGGTATAAGGGAATTTCCTGAGACTCCATAGGAAGAGTCAGAATTTCAGTAAAATCCCACAGATCCTTCTTTTACCTTTCTATATTCTGGCTGATATCCCAAATGTCCCTTCACTTAAGAAGAACCAAAAGGAAACCCCCAGGAGTTTTAATTTCCTCTTGAATAGTTTCTTTAATGAAAGGAATAGGAGATGTATGCTTAAATAAATTGGTTACTCACAGCCCTACCACCTACTTTAAAATTAATCCTTTTTATTAGACAGCTGTTCTAGTGCTCTTTGCTTTTAACCAACAAAGACCCTTAAGAAAAGGAAAATGAAAAATAAATAGCATTCCTGGAATTCTACAGCCTGGTGCAGGCAGATCACATTCTGTGTGATCTTATTCTCTCATATTATGTGGTGATTAGAGTCAGGCTTCAATCAACTGGAGGATTCCCCAAGGCAGGGTCTCATCCCACCAGTGCATGTGGCACGCCCCGTCTGACACCAGGGTGACTTGAGAATTGAGCCAGAGAAACTGCAGTGTGGTGCAGCAGATGCGCACTGGTGGTTGCCATGGAGATTGCTAATACTGCTGAAACTCAAAGAAAGGGCACTTGCCGCAGCTCAGGAGCTTGCCTGAAAATGAATGAGAAACAAGCGGAATTTAGAATAGGCCCTCAGCTACTTGTCCCACATGGAGTTTTAATTTCCCTCTCCTTTCCTTCCCTCTTTCTTTTTCAAAGATTAGATTGAAAACAAGGCAATGTTATAAAGCATGCTCAGACCCCTCAGACCCCCTTAGCCTGACAGATCCCTGGGATAGGTGTGTATTAATGACAATGCATGACTAATAGGATTGGGGTTGGGGGCTGGGGTGAGGCCTGTGGTGGCCCTTCTGGAGCCTGTGGGCTGCTTGTCACTGGGGTTTAGTAGGTACCTTGGGATTTGTCTGCAGCATATGCGCTGCTGTTAATGATTGAAAAATTACCACAACAATTAGTCATGGATCGCTGAAGGCAGAGCCCCCAAATGTGATGGACAATGTGATTAAATCCATGTATGTGACAATTAACTCTCCTGCAGGTTTATCCACCAAGAAGAGTGCCCTTGGGGTGAGAGCAAGGGGGAATGAGAAGAAGGAAAAACAGGAGAACAAAAAGGAACAGGAGAGAATAATAATGCAGAATGGATCTGATACAGCTGGCACTATTGGCTTTAATCTGATCCTGAATTAATCACAGTTTGATTAATCCTTGTTTTATCGCACCTTTATATTGCCCATTTATTTATATCTCCCTTAATTTTATGTAGGCATGACTGATTAAATTCTGCCCATTTCATGTTTTTTTAAATTTTAAAATCAGCTCTCTCCATCTAATGTGATGTTCTAGGTGGTCCAAGGTGCAATTATCTCGTAAATGCTAAGCAGCCACCAGGCATAGCATGTCATGAATCCCCTTATGTATTACAGCTGAGTAATCCAGAATAAATATTTGTTTGCTCAATATTCTGCTGAAGCAAAAAGAAGCCTTGTGATATCAATCTGGTTGTTTACTTGGGTGGAAAAAATAAGAATACACACACACCCAATTTTGTTAAGTAGGCGGGGCACAAATTCAATTTATGTCACAGAAAATTCAGTGCACGAGGAAAAATAATGTTATTTGGATGAACAGTCTGCAAATATATATCCATAGCGTAAAAGGGTACTGTTTGCAGCCCATAGATAATGCTCATCTATAGAATTGGTTTTTTTAAAAGCATTTTAAAAAATATTTATGTTTTAGTTGTAGGTGGACACAATACCTTTATTTTTTTAGGTGGTGCTCAGGATTGAACCCAATGCCTCATGCGTGCTAGGAGAGGGCTCTACCACTGAGCCACAACCCCAGCCCCAATATAGAATTGTTTTTAACCAGTGCATACCACTCTTATTTTGTTTTTGCTTTAGGTGTTATTTTTGGTGTTCTCCATATTTGCATACAAAACACTGCATTCAAATAATGCCGAGGAGTTTGCCACACAAACTGCACAAAGACTCGTGGTTTGTATCTCATGCACTTTAAATGCACTGTGTGGCTGAAGAATTCCTCACTCCTCCTTTATGAGAGGGCATCCAAAGCTTTAAAAAACACCGAATTATGGTGCAAGCTTGTAATCCCAGCTACTCAGGAGGTTCAGGCAGGAAGATTGTAAATTTGAGGCCAGCCTCAGCAAGCAAGACCCTGTTTGGGGGAAAAAAAAAGGTCTGGGGATGTAGCTCAGTGGCAGAGTGTACCTGGGTTCAAACCCCAGTACTTGGTTGGGAACAATATTGAAATATATATGCATATATGATTTTTCTTCTTTCAGAATTCCTTAGTCTATCCTGTTGCTCTTGTTTAGCCTGAATCTGGTAGAAGTTTGAGTTTTTTAGTTTGCAGATTAATTTGGATTATCTTTGTTAACTTGCATTCTAGCTTAATCTACCCAGGCATGGAAGAGTAGAGGATTTGTTTCTGGATTTGGTATAGTAAAAGACAAGACAAGAAAATAACGAGAACTAGTCAAGAGTTCACTGCATAGGTGGCACAAAATGGATGCTGCCCTGTGAGATTCCTCTAGAGACTTGCCTCCCTAACAGCTGATATCACCACTTTTTTACAGCATAGAACAAGAAACCCAGTCTAGCTGTGGATGATTTGGGAACCTTAGTATCCCTCCCACTGCCCTTGTTACCGAATGTTCTCCTAGTCAGCCTCCCAATAACTATCCCTTCAGTTCTGCCTGAGATGAAGATGAAGTGGAAAACATTTCATTTGTGAAATATCCTTCATTACCTCCAAACTCAAGTAACTGCATACTTTTGAGTGACTATTGGATTTGCATATTTCCCAGTGGCACATGCCTCTGTGTACTTGTGTTAATATCTGCTGGACTTGTGTTAATATCTGCTGGACCTTTTAGTGATCAGGACCACTCGACACTTTGTTGTTCATTTGCTTGTTTGCTAAAGCATTATTTCACTTATTTATTATTTACTGAACCGGTGACATATACTGGGCAATAAGCTTGGTACAAGAAGTGGAGATGAAGACAGAAGATAGACACTTTTTGGCTGAAGGAATATTGTAGAAATGGGACAGACAAAAAGAGCCGTGTCCAAGGTGGAAATTGGCAAGTTCCACAAGGAGAAAACTATATGAAAGGATGTGATTGTTGGTAGATAGGAGAAATGACTTCTCCACCAATATTGGGGAAGATTTTGTGGTATTTGACTTAAGTCTTTGAAGAGGGTCCTGATTTACTCATAGCCAGTGGTCAAAAGACTAAACTTTTTACTTTTGAAATGTGTTGAGTTGCATGTGCAGCATGGAAAAGAAGTCTATTTTAGGCACGTGCAAGAATGTGGCCACAGCACTGCTGTGGACATTACAGAGGAAAATAAAAATTGTTTTGAATGTGTGATGTGGAAACAGTCATGGAGTCAGATCTCAGAGGACCTGCAAAGCTCAGCCAAAGAGTTTGGACTTAAAGGCCTGCAGTGAAGCTTCAGGTAGAATCCTACCTCCAGCCCATGGCCTTCAAGGCTCTGTATAGTGGCCTCTGGCTCCTGCTCTGATAGCATTGGTCACCCATAGCTTCCCTCATTCCCAGTAGTCACACTGCTTTCTGTTTCCCTGACAGGCTGACCTTCTTTGGGCCACAGTCTCTGTTTTTAACTGGCTGCAGTAGCTGAGACACTCCTTCCCCAAGGGTTTGCATGAACACCTCTTCTCATTATTCAGGTGCAACACAGAAGGTCCCTCTCTCATAGCTGGCTTATCTCCTGACCTCCGGTTTTCCTCTCTACGTCTGGGACAAGGTGGTTTGCTGTCATGGACATTGGTGGTTGCTTCTTTGGTTTTGTTTTCTCTTATTTTCTGCAAATAGCCATTCTGACCCCTGGACACTCAGGGGAAGGTCTCTTGTTCATTGTTCAGAAGCAGAGCTTTATTAACTAAGCACAGTAATTTTCTACTGATCAGTGGTTGATCTGGTCGTGGACCTATGACTCAGCACTAGACCAATGGAACATAATAGGCAGTCATCCTGAGGCTTCTGGAAAGGTAGCCTCACTTCTGAAATAGTATCACAGGGAAAGGTGATCTCTTCTTCATCCCCTGGAAGTTGAAGATCAGTTGATATTTGGATCTGCAGCCTAAGGATAAAGCCAATGCCTAGAAAAAGGCAGCCCTGGGAGAACTGCAAAGAGCCAGGCTCCCAGTGGAGTGTGCCCAGAACCTTCTCCCAGTCTACTTGTTTTGTGAGATGCTATTTCCTCTTGAGGTCCCTTTGAGTCTGATTTTCTTTTGCCTAAATCAAAAGCATTATAATTGATTTTTTAAAAAATATTACCCTACTTTATTTTCTTCATGTCAATTATCAATCTGTGAATTATCCTATTTTTTTTTTAATTTCTATTTATTTTCTGTCTTTATTAGAATTTAAGCTTCATTTGGGCAAGAACTTATCCATTTTGTTGACTCTCGAATCCACAACTTCTGGCATAGTGGGAAGGTGTAAGTGGGTGATCAGTAAATATTCGTTAAGTCAAAGAATGGAGTGATTGAGGGAGGTAATGTGGCCTTGTATGAAATATCCTGAGGTGTAGGTGGAGAGAGCTGGTAGAGGTTGTCGCTGCTGCAGAGAAGTTCAGAAAGAGGCAGCAAAAGTGGTGGCAGCAGTGGACTGGGGAGAGGCCAGCAAGAGGGTTATGACAGTGGAAGTGGGAGGTGGCAACTGAGGGAGCTGCAGCCAGTGGGGAGACTGGAGGAGGCCGGGATCTACTACTGAGGCTGGTCTGGGCCTATTGAGAGGAATGGGGGTTGTAGGAGGAAGAGAAGTGGATTTTTGAAATGTGGAACATCAGGTGCTAGTTTCACATGAGCAGAGCGCTCTAGCTGGTAGGCAAAAATGTAGGAATGAAGAGAGACCACACAGTTTACAGTCAGAAGGGAATGTCCACTCTTTCTCTGTAGGGACGGTTGGGCCTGTCAGTGGATGCTTTTCTTTCCTAGTTGTTACAGATGACTTGAAACACAGGGTCTGATTCCAATTCAGCTTTACATGTGCTGAGCCCCTATTGTGTATGCTTATCCTAACACTTTGTGTGATTTCATAAGTAAAGCAAAGCAAAAAGTGAAGGCCTAGACTGCCCTTTGTGTTGAAAGGGCTAAACAGAACTAATGTCTAAAGAATTTTAGGAACTAGTTTCTGAGCAGTGACAGTTCAGAACAGACCTCCTCTATCTCATTACCTATCTTATTTTCTTCCTGACACTTAGCACATTCCTGAAATATCACTTTTATTTTATATCCTTGAAAACAGGTCCCTTGTCTTGTCTTGCTTCAGTGTCTCCAGAACATGTAACATAGTGATTAGGAACAGGGCTATGGAATGAGACTGCCTGAATTTGAATCTTATCTCACTAGCTGGGTGACCTTGGGCAAATTGTCTAACCTCTCTGTGCCTCAATTTCATAGATGTTGTAAATTAATTTTGTGTGCACTAGTATCTTTTGAGGATTAAGTGAATAAGCCCATAAGAAACACTTAGGCAGTGCTTGGTACATATAAAGTGCAGTGTCACTATTGACCTGGCATATGAGGGCACTCAGTAAATATGCATGCAACCCAATTGAAAGAACACATATTTTTTGTTTTGTTTTTAAATTAAATTTATTTCTTAATGGGTACATTAAAATATAAAGAACATACATATTAATGGGGTAACATGATGTTGCAATACGTGTATATAATGTGTGATGTTTAATTCAGGCAAAACGCAAGCTGGGTGCATGCAACCCAATTGAAAGAACACATATTGATGTGGCTGCTACAGAGGCTTCAGATAATTTCCTTCGCCACGATACTGACCTGTGTGTCCATTGGTAGCAATGAATCTCTAGATGAGGATAACATGTCTTATGTGGTGTTCTTATAGATTATTTTCTCATGATCTGATCCCAATCCAATAACCAACTTTTGGAAATAAACAGGAAAAATTTCATTTCATGAAACAAGAAGCTTAGGGACAAAAGTTAAATATCCTGAATAACTAATGGCAAAAGCATGAGTAGAACATGAACTCCTGTTTCCCAGCCTCTGGCCAGAGCTACTCATCCGTTCATCCCAATTTGTGCCACCGGTCAAAGTAGGATAAAAGTGTTTAAACCACTGTTGCTCCTTCAAGTAGACTGAACACCCCCATCGAGGAAGTTGCAACAGCATCATTAAAATGGTTGGATTTGGTGGCAAAGTAGTTCACCTAGGATAGTTTCTCTCTGGCTTCCTCCAAATTGGTGCTAGCTTAGGCCATCTCATACACAGTGACCCAGTGGTGGCTTACTTCTTTTGGAAGATGTGATTTGCTTGCCAGGGTTGTCCTCCTTCTCCCTCTGAGGGTGAAGAGCCCCAAGGAGAGGTTTCTGAGCCCCAGGGTCAGTAAGACAGAGCCCTAAATGCTTGCTGCAACTGCAAGTATTTTTAGAAGCCTCCTATTTTTTCTTGACTATAAAATATGCAAATTATTGACTCCATCATATGTTCATGTTTAATATATAAAAGCACTTAAATTATTTGTCATGTGAATTCCAATATACTGAACCTGTGCATTGTTTCCTGGATGTGCTGGCACTGTGTACTCAGTCCACAGTTGCTCATACCCAGGTTTAAGGTCTGCTCGTCTGGGGCATGTTTGGTCCTCTGGATGCAGGTCTTTATTTGCGGTCCCTTTGTTTGGCAATCCTTGCTGGGGCTATACCATTTAGTCTGTTGTCTACAAAATGTGTTAGGTTTATCTGCTCTTTCTTGTTGGCATAGTTATGCTCTACTCATTCTATTAAAAATCTGTTATATTTGGGCTGGGATTGTAGCTCAGTAGTAGAGTGCTTGCCTTGCATGCATGAGGCACTGGGTTCGATCCTCAGCACTACATAAAAATAAATAAAGATATTGTGTCCATCTACAACTACAAAAATATTTTTTAAAAAAATCTGTTATATTCTATTCCAGGAAATGCCACCACAAGCAAGGCAGCATGACCTGGAAGATGTTTAAGAAGGCTGGACTAGGAATTGAGTTTGACTTTCCTCTGTGTGACCAGGAAGCAGTCCTTTCCTTCAAAACCCAGGAATAGGAGAGTCTCCAGATAGTCATCTGGTCTTGTCTCCCAGCAAGATAAAGTCATTTCTAATATGTAGTTGTTTATTTTTTCAGATTCTATCACTTTTCTGAGTCCCAGCTTCAACTTATGCATAATATATCTATAGAAGTCATAGGGTATAGCTTATAACAAAACTACTAGAGCTCAAATCTATGCATATTAAAATAATTGCCAAACCCCTTCTCAGTGACCCAGTTCAGATAGGACTATATATTTAAAATTGCAGAATGGTTTTTTAAAAATCACTCTGTTCTATGCTGTACTGTTGGATACATTTCACTTTAATTTTCAAGGTTAAGTTACAACTTTAAAGCAGTTAAGGAAAAACCTATATAACCACATCTGCATGCACCCAATCACAGGGAGACATCAGCCAGCCATATTAAAGCATCCCATTCTAGTGAGGTGCTCACCTCCTTATGAGCCTTCAAATGGCAGGACAGTTGGAAGAGTCAGAGAGCAAGGCACATTCTCTCAGCTGGGCGCGGTGTCTCCCAGAGGCTTGGGATGCTGAGGCAGGAGGATCGTGAGTTCAAAGCCAGCCTCAACAATAGTGAGGCACTAAGCAACTCAGTGAGACCCTGTTTCTAAATAAAATACAAAATAGGGCTGGGGATGTGGCTCAGTGGTAGTTCAATCCCTGGTACCAAAAAAAAAAAAAAAATCTCATTCTCTCACGTCTGTGTCTGGATCTTCCACTTCCCCACATAGTATGTACATAGACAGGACATACACAGATGTGAGCACACGTACATGCACATGTACCCACACTTAAATTGTCTGCGTCTTTGCAGGTTAGGTTTCACCTAAAACCTAGAGAAGGTACTGGGATGAAGAAGGATAAGTAATGGTTTGTGTAGAGTTGAGGAAGGCCTGTCGCTGGGCCCTCCCATGACAACTTCCTCCTTTTACAGATAAGTTGATTGACATGCCTGGAAGACAAATGATGTTCATGGGGACAGAGCATTTCCTGGAAACTCCAGCTGCATGTCTTCTGAGCCTCAGTCCAATGCCCCTTTCCAGCAAAGTGTCTTAAGCACACAGAGAAAAAGACATTGGCAAGGGCGCAGACATTAGGCTTTCACTGCTTGAGAAAGATTTTTTAATTTCAGGTTTTACATTTTTGGTTTATTTCTAAAGATGAAATCTGAAGTTTCTAATCAGTAACATGCAAACCTCTGGTATGAGCCATGTGATTATCATTCCCTAACATAAAGTGCATCAAGTTCTGGTAAGAAGGAAATGTGGATATGAACTGCTGTGGTTTCCCTTTGCTTCAGTTTTGTTTTCCACATTTTCAGTTACTCATGGTCAATGTGGTACAAAAACATTTCATTGAAAATTCCAAAATAAATGCATTATGAATTTTAAGTTGTATGCCATCCTCAGCATGATGAAATCTCTAGTAGTCCTGCTTTATCCCACCTGGGATGTGAATCATCCCTTTGTCCAGCAGGTCCACCATGTGTATACTGCTAGCCTGTTAAGTCACTTGTAGTGATCTTGCCAAATAGGCATTGTCACTTCAGATCAGTCATCAGAACAGTGAGAGTACAATGAGAGAGAAAGGCCACATTCACATAACTTTATCACAGTATGGTGTTATCATTGTTCTTTTTAACTATTATTTTTTATCTCTTACTGTGTCTAATTTAACAATTAGACTTTATTATAGGTGTGTATGTACAGGAAAAAGCAGCGTAGGATTCTGTACTATTCACAGTTACAGGCATCCGCTGGGGATCTTGGAACATGTCTCCACTGATGGGGGCTGACTATTTCTTAGGACTGGGAAATGCTGGCAGAGCTGTGACTGGCTTGTCATAGCCACAATGCTCTCAAGATTTGGAGGAAAACCACTGTCTCTACAGTTGAACTCAGCTCAGCACTTAAATTTATCTAACAAAAGATGAGACTGCATAGTACATTGTACATGTGGACATTCACAAGGCGTCTGATAAAATCTCCCCAGAGGCCTTTGCGAACAACATGGAGAAACGTGGGCTGGGTAGAAGAGTAACACACTTAGTGATATCTGTCTTCCTTTCAACAGATCTCCCCAAAGTGTACATTATTGACTGAATGTTAACCTGGAGGAATATTTCGAGTAGAATGATGCAGAGCCCTGTCCTCAGACTTGTCTTGTTCATGATTTTTATCAATGACTTTGCTGAAGATGTGTTTATCAGATTGGCAGTTGATACTAGCCTGGGAGCGATAGCTAATATGATTAGTGTCTTGATCTGTGTCAAGAAAATCTTGATAGTCAAAAATGATGCACCAGAAATAACTCAGTGAAAAATAGTAAAGTTAAATATAAAGTCTTCAAATTAGGTTTAAAAAATTAATTGCACAACTCCGGGGTGGGGAGAAATGGAGGATGTCATTTGTCATGAATTCAGTTTGAGTTAACTTATGATAAGGCCATTGAAAAATGTAGGTAATATTATTAGAATTACATATGCAGTTCAAGAAAAGTAATAACACAAAGCAGATCACAGTCGGATCACGGTATTGAATGTTTCTTTTCCTTCCCTTACCTGAGATATACTAAAATCCAAAGATTACCAATTGCACACCTATTTTAATGAGTTAAGTGAACATATTCTAACTTGAAAGTTGAGATATATAATTTATGGGTAAATTCTTTGAAATGGAAATTCTATTTTAAAATACATTTGGGGAAATTGTTAAAGATCTAGAGCAAGGTCCTGCTTTGTGCTGCCTCCCTCCTCCCTCTGTCACTCCAGGCCCCACTTCTGCTATCTCTACTACTTAAAGCCCCAAAATGAGCATCTTTTTTCTGAGTTGACTAAAATCTTTATTCCTCAGCCTGTGTTAAGTGCATGGTGAATTTAAAGTGTATAATGGTTCTTTCTGTAAAATGGATTCTGTAGGATCAATGGAAGACTCTAAAATGTAAACAGCACCGTTGGCTGTGTGTATGCAAGCATACGTTTGTGTGTTTGCTAGTTGAATCCATTTTGCAGAATTAAAAATGAGAACACTCTTTAAATCTCTCTGCAGTTCGCCTGCAGCACGATGTTTACTGGCAGCTGGAAAAGGCAGCCAGTCCATTATGCTTGTCTTACACCTCCTTTTCAATTCTCCATCTCTTCCTCCTGGAAAGAGAAATATTCTGGCACCAGCGTCTTTTCGTCTCGGTTCAGAACAGGTACCACCTGCCTCCAGAGCCCAGGGGAGCCTTCTGTGTGTCCCTCCCAGGCACACCACATGGAAGTTTGGACACAGTGCCAGCCCGATGTGCAAAAAGGCAGGGCAGAAGGGGAGGGGTGGTGCTGGGGCCCTGTGAAGCTTTTAGCAACAGCCACCCCTGTTGGCTAGTCAGGGCTGTCCTGCTGGTGTGTGAGGGGACTGAAAGGCACGGGCCATATTGCAAGCTGTCAGTTGGACACAGAACAAGCTGTAAATACTGCCTTAGTTTCTTTTCCCTTTTCTTCTTCTGAGGGTGCCTCTGAATCCAGTATTCTTGGGCTGGGAAGTGGGGAAGCCATCTCTGCCATTTGTTACCAGCAGTCCGTGATCTGAGCTCCTTTAGTCGACTCTTCAAAAATAAAGTCGTGCAAGCAAATTGAGGTGATACCTATCACAGACCCATTCCTTCAGAATCACAGTCTTGTCGGTTGCTTGTTTTTGCCACTCATGGAATAAGAACTTCCTTTTAAATTTCTCAATGGTCATTCAAACTTATCTAAGCATTTTTTCCCAGGGAATTTGGGGTGTCTGTCGGTACATATTCTAACAGGGGTGTTTAGGCAGGGCTGGAATGGTAGGATCCGTTAAAAAGACTCCCCTGCTCCCAGTTGCATGTTCCTGGTCTGCTCCATGATGATTTCGTTTGTCCCCATGGGGTTTCAGCCCTGGTGATGGCATCACACGCCTTTGTGACTATCAGTGGGTATCCCTGGAAGACTGCCTTTGGAAGGTCCTTCACATCATAGAAGTTCATCAAATGCTTTCTTGAGTGAAGGTCTTGTCAGTGGTGACTGAGCCTCATGAGTATCAGAGAGGAAAGCCAGGGACACATGGACTGGCTTCCTTCTGAACCTCTGTTTCCTGTTGGTAAAGTGAGTTGTAATGCCTGCCTGATTGGATTACTGCCCTAAGTCTTTTTGTAAAATCAAGTAGGGTATATCACATTTAAAAAATTCTTGGAAGTACAAGTACCCCCTCCCATTTTTTAATTTCTGATATCAGTGTTTGTCTTAACAATCATATCGTCTTCCAAGAATTTTGGTGGAATTATTTTTTCCCCCAAAGATAATAAAATAATACAACATCTTATAATCAGTGACATTTCAGATTTGATGGAATATGAGTGTTGACCAGGATCCTTACTGGATTGAATGAATAATATGAAGCAGGCAGAACTCTGCAAATGCCTATTAAGTGTTATTGAGTCTGGGCCTCTTATCCTGTGGTCCATTATTAGCATAAATAAGGACAGAGATAGAATCCTCACTTCGTTGATGTCTAGGGAAGCTCAGGTCCTTCTTTTCTTCCTTCACTGATGAACAAACATTGAGCATTGGCTGTGCCAGGCAGTGTGCCTGGTGTGTGTATATGGGGGGCGGGGATAGTTCCTGGAGTTGACGGACGCTCCTTACCTCGGGGAGTTTAGTGTCCAGTGGAAAGAGATTAGTACACAAATGTGTAATTCACTGTGATGAGCTGATGAATTGTAAGGTCCTGAAGAAGGAAGAGAGAAGGCCCAGCTCCATGAGGCTTGTACAGCGGGAAAAGCTTCAAGGAAAGGGCCATTCAGGTGGAGTCCTTGGGTTAACTAGGGAAGTCCAGAGTTGGCACTTTGAAGAAATTGGTCATGAAAATTATGTTTGTTCTCATTTGTAGAGAAACTTGCCTTGGATACCTGGGTTTCCTCCTCTCTGCTCTGCTCTGTTTTCTGCCGTGGCTGTGGTACAAGGAGTCACATAGGCTCACCTTTGCTGCTGCTGCCTTTTGTCACTCTCCTTGCCCCTTTACTCCATTCTCTGGGGTCAATTCCCAAAAAGACCACCTGCAACAGTCCTTGTTTCAAGCTCTGCTTTTAATTTTTTTCTAATTCATTCCTGATTGTTTTTGTATTGATTCCTTAAAGCTTGTACTGGGGAGATTTAGAATGTGCTATAAAATTGGCTGAAGAAAGTGGGCCCAAAAGATGGAGATGGAGAAGGGGATGGTAAGCCCAGGAAAGCATTAAGACAAAGACAATCAAGAGCTAACTAGATAGAAGGTAAATCTACACAAATATTTCTAAGATTTCATGGTTTATATAGTTATATACAATTGGAACTGATTCATTGCAGTCCACCAAGGCCAGAATACTCCAGGTGAGAAATGGGATTTGGAAGTTTTAAAATGCCAAGTAAAACTTTCAAACACATAAGTGATTGAGTTGTTGGACAGGCAATGGGAAACTTAGCAGTGTCAAAAACTCATTAGGACAGTTGAATTTATGCTGTGAAGTAATTCTTAATTAATGCTAATTTGGAATGCTTAGGTGGCATTGGTGTATTACTATTCAGAAATTAAAAGGAAAGCATGATCTTCCATATTATATATTTACATCTAAACAGGACTGTGTAAATGTTAAGCTTCTGGTTAGCTTCCCATTGCTGTGACTAAATGCCTGAGAAAATCAACTTAGAGTTGTATTTTGGCTCATGGTTTCAGAGGTTCCAGTCCATGGTCAGCTGGCTCCATTGCTTGTAGGCCTGTGATAAGGCAAACATTGTGGAGAGGCAGAACATCGTGGCGGGGAGCATATGATGGGGCAGAGATATTCACCCACCTGGCAGGTAGCAAGCAGATTGAGAGTAAGGGACTGGGGACAAAATATTAATTTCCAGAGTGTGCCCCCAACCAGCTGCTTTCTCCAAGAAGCCCTCACCTATAGTTTCTACTAGCCCCATTAGCCCGTCAAGCTGTGAATTCATCAGTGGGTTTAACCCTTGGATGATGATAGAGCCTTCATGATGCAGTCACCTCCCAGAGGCCCCACCCCTGAACAGTGCTGCACCAGGGAACAAGCCTTCAACATATGAGCTTTTAAGGGACACTTAAGATCCAAACTGTACTGGTTGCAGCACAGTCCAGGAGAACTTGCAGTGATGATGGAAATGCTCTCTATCCATGCTGCGCAGTATGGCAGCCACCAACCACATGTGGCCAATGAGCATGAGTTGCATGTGTGCACAGCAGCAGAACTCAATTTTTAATATTGCTTAATTAGCTTAAATTTAAATAGCTACATATACCTACTTGCTATTTTCTTAGACTGTGTGTGGTTTAGAGCATTAGAAAAGGATACAAAATAGTGAGGGCCCCTGTAACTTTGAGAAAGAGTCAGTGGTCCCAGGACAGTAAAGGAGAGTTCATTTTACACCATAAATTCCTTTACACCACAGATCCTTACATCCTGGAAACCACAGGAGTTCCATAAAGGGTGTTAGACGACTTGCCAGTGGTTTTGAAGGGTACAGTGGGTTTCCAAAGGGTGTCAGCTGCTCACACAATGAGAGAGTGTGGACTCCTGGGAACTGTGTTGCTTTTGAATTTGAGGAGCCCCTGTGAAAAGTCACCTTAGTCTGCAGAGATGAACAGTATTCTGAAACTGGAAATAGCCCTAGAGGATCTCTGCCCACTTCTCCTGCATGCTTACTTGATGGAGACAAGGGGGAAAACCCATGGTCTTTGCTATTGTGCTCAAGTCAGTTGAACTTACTGGGTCCTCTTGTGACCCTGGCATTTGCACCATGTTCTTCCCGTTCTGCAGAAATCTCATTTCATGCATACATCAGTGAACTTGGAGTTGACAGTCCTTCGGTGTAGCCTCGAGCATTGTGTCTCATGTTTTTGCTTTGTGAAATGAGTATACTTGCTCATGATTTGTTTGAAATAAAATATGAGATAATGAATGCAAAAGCAATTCATAAATGTGAAGTGTTATTTTGGTGCTGACCATACAGAACTTAATTAGGGCATATCTTGGTCAGCATTTTTTGCCTTTGCTCCGTCTTGAATCACTTAAATATTTTAGTAGAAAACAGGGAAATGCTCATATTACCACATTCTTGTCATGCTTATATTGTTAAGATTTGAATGGGGACAGAGTTTGAAATCTCTTTTCCTGGAAGCAGTGCTTATACTGGCTAAGACCATAGCTCTTGGGAAGGGCCCAGCAGATTTTCTGTGTTCAGGGCCTAATAGTAAACATGTTTATCTTCGTAGGCTTTCTACTTTCTGTTGTTGCTGCTACTGGAGTAGCTGCTTTTTCCTTCCTTCCTCCCTTTTAAAAAACACAAAAATCAGAAGCTGGGGATGTAGCTTGATGGTAGTGTACTTGCCTCGCATGTGTGAAGCTGCAGGTTCAATTCTCATCACTGTACAATAAATAAAAATAAAATCTATAAAAATGTGTATAATAAACACATGGATATATGTATATATGTGTATGTATATGTGTGCACACACACACTTTCAGCTCATGACCATACAGAAGCTGCATTTTGACCCCAGGACCATAGTTTGCCAGCAAGTGCTCTATAGCTGCATCATGGCAGCTACATCCTGCATCATGGCCATCAGCCACATGTAGCTGTGCAAATTTTAATTAGAGTTAAATAGATGTGCAATTCAGTTCCATAGTCATATTGAATGCCCAGTGGCCACGTATGGCTGGCAGACACTGAAGTGAATAGTACAGATACAGAACCTTTCCAGAACACTGAGTTCTACTGAAAAGCCCGACTCTGGAGTTGGGTGGAATCTTTACTTTCTCCCACTAACTAGCCTGGTGGATTTATACCAATTATTTATTTTATTCTGAGCCTTTGTTCCCTGAACTGTAAAATGGAAATTATTGTATTACCTCTCTCAAGGATGTGGTCAGGATTTAATGAGTACAAATTACTTAGTACAGAGCCATTTACACTCAGTAAATGTTAGCTATTAATATTATAAAAGCAGATAAAATTCTGTTAACTGTTAATTCTAGTAAAGCTTAACTTAAAATGTTACATTTGGATAAAAGATCATCATCTATTTCAATAGGACATTTGTGAACTAAGAGATTATTACATCCTGGCTTTGGTTTTTAGTAGCTGACCAGTAAAAGAGACGTATTCCTATGGATGGATGGGAACATTCTTGTTGTCTGTCATTGCTACTTGTTTTCATCTTAACCTTCTATTCAGGTGAGTTCTCACTCCATGGTAATTTTCATGTAAAATCCATGATAAATATTTGTTCAGCTTAGTGGTGGAGTAGAGATAAAGGTTATCTCACAAGGGAAAATGCACTGCCATCAGAATTTCAGAGTCTACTATTGTTTTTCTTATGAAGGATTGTATTGATTGGTTTATCCTTTGATGCTGAGCAACCAGACCTTTTTTTATATATGTAATGAGGCAAATGTGATGTCAGTTGGCTAACTTGCGGGGTCATGGCCTCTTAAGCTTGGTATTGCTTTCCCCCCACTCCTCTGTGAATAGCTGTCAACTCTGT
This sequence comes from Geosciurus inauris, assembly GCA_004024805.1. Classification (NCBI taxonomy): domain Eukaryota; kingdom Metazoa; phylum Chordata; class Mammalia; order Rodentia; family Sciuridae; genus Geosciurus; species Geosciurus inauris. Next base: position 40,166 of record PVHX01006407.1, read on the forward strand.
TTGCATCATGTGAATGTATGTGCAGGCCACCAGGAGTTTTCTAGGAAAAGTGATCTACTTCCATACTTGTTAGAGACAGATCACAGTCTTTAAATGCTAATAATATCAGTTGATGATGACAATATTATTAGGAATCCCAAATGAACTTTTACCATTGAATTTCATAATTTTCACATTAAAGGCATGTTTATTTTCGTAGTGTATATATCATACCTTTAGAATCCTCAAAGGACCCCACTGTTGATGAAAATGAAGGTAATTAGGGTTCTTGTGTTCCAGAGTATTGGTAATTATTTCAAGGAAGGTACAATGCGATATGTATTTACAAAGACAGAACTTAGCAGATATAACACTGCATACCCAGAAAAGGCCTTTTTTTGTTGTTGTTCTTCAGTTTGCACATGCGGGTGTTTTGTTATTGCCCCTCTGAGATGTAGCTGGGCCTGTGGGTTCATCACACAGATGGATACTTGTTATTGTGAGCTGGCAGGGACCAAGGGGGCCCCAGCAGAGCCTTTCCAGCTTCGGAGTCACCAGGTGGTGCCCAGTGCCTTGTGGGATGGAGTACTAAGTGTTGGCAGCTGAGAGGTGAAGAGCAGCCTCTGATACATGGGCACTTCTGCAGCTTTTGAAACCTCGGAACAAGCTATCTAGATCGGCAGGCTCGTCAGGTGAGTTCAACACAGTGCCTCTTCCTCCTGGAACAATATTGGTAAGAACCAGTCTCGAGTAACCATGGCAAAAAGAGAATCGCAGTGGTCATAACAACTGGACTGTAATTCCTTAGCAACCATGTGCCAGGAACCAAAGTGAAAAACAGACCTCCATGATCTCCCTTAAAACTTAGGGCAGCCTTATATGTACGTTGATACTATTGTTGCAATTCCCATTTTGTTGATACTATTGTTGCAATTCCCATTTTACTGATGTGCTAGCCTAGGCTTGGAAGGTCACTTGCCCAAAGTCACATGTTTTACTCAGTGGCAGAACTGGATTCCATTCAGAGGGCTTGATGGCAGATCCTGTGGTCTTGCCCATGCATGTGGGCTCTTTTCCTGTGTCTGCCACTCACTCACTGCTGACAGAGGCATGCAGCTCTAATATCTGAGTCTCCTCTGGACAATGAGTGTTTTGACTAGACTTCTCCAAAGTCCCCTCAGTTATTGACATGCTGTGATGTTTTTTTAATCCTGGAATCATCAGCCTCCCGTCAGCACCATTACCTGTTCACAGCAGTTGAGTTCCCTCAGGGAACGTGCAGTGTGGCCAGACTCCATAAATATCAAATGAGCAATCTGAACTCCATGTTCCTCCACGCTGTTAGCGGCATGGGAACTAGCCTCCAGGGTGGCGCCTGTTCTGGGGATCGTTCTCTCCTTGAAGAAGTGCCTTTCATTTGGGGGTAATTTCTTTAGGATTTTATTCTTTAGCAAAAAGTGTGGGTTGCGGTCAGCTATGCCTCAGAGAAATGTGTTTTCCTAGAGCTAATCTTCTGCTTCTGCATTAGAACCTGGCCCTTTTTTGACCTCTGTCCCTCTGAGTCTTTTTCTAACCATCCCTTGAACAACAGTGATCAAAACACTCAAGCTTCAAGGAAGAAAGTGCGGACATGTGTTTGTGAGGATGTCCGGAAGGCTGCCTTTGGTCAGGCTGCCATCTATTCCTTGTGTAGAACTTTGTCACTACTCCCGCAGGTGCTTCTGCAGTTACTCTCAGACTTGAGGGTTTAGTAGGGTTGCTGTCTGCTGTGGAACAGCCTGCATTTTTCTAACCTAATGGACTTAAATTTGATTCTGTAGATAGAATTATTTGCTCTGTAAAGATATTTGACAGTATACAAAGTCATCATAACATGTTCTTAATGGGCCTGTTGAGTGATGTACAGTACTGAACAAAGTGGAGATTTTTGTCTGTCTGCCATAGATCTCTTTGTTAAAAGAGGACAGGTTTAACAGAGCATAAGAATTTAGTTGTGGATTTGTTGAATTCGAAGTACCTCTTGGAGATCTCATGTCTATAGAACTTCCATCATTATCCTTGGGAACATCACCAGCTCCGACTTCTGTTGCAGCCTCTGGCCCTTCTTTAGCTGCTGAGTACTTCACAGTATGTATATCTAAATCTGAACCCAGCATTTCTTCCTGTTTTCCTTAAACTAACGATCTCTGTCGGTCTGTCCCCCGCCCCACACACATTATTTTTCCTGGTCTTACAATTTGTTTTCATTCAGTTCACTTAGTAAATATTTATTGAGCTCTTCTCATGTGTCAGGAACTTCTTGAGGCACTGAGAATTCAGTGATGAATAAAAGAGGACAAAAACTATACCTTTCTGGAACCTACAGTCTCGTGGGGGCAACCAATCAACAAAGGTAAATGATTAAGTTATGTATCTAGTGTCATAAGATCATAAATGATATAGTGAAAAATGAAGCAGGCAAAGAGGATTCTGAGTGTGGGGGGAATGGGTGAGGATATTTCAGTTTTAAATTCAACAATCAGCAGGTGCCTCACTGGGAAGGTGACATTTGATGTTTCAATGGTATCTTGGTATTTGAATGTCTCCTTTGATTCTCATTCATTTCCAATCAGTTGACAAATCTGATCAGTTCAACCTGTGTAAATTGGCTTCCATCTATTCCCTTCTCTCCATTCACAGAGCCGTTACTTCTAGTTCAGGGTTTTATCGTTCTTGCCTATGCAGGTGTATTAGTCTCCAGATGAGTCTTCTGGTCATTAGTCTTTTTGAAATTTGATTGTCTTGATTATGCACTGCTATTATACAGAAATGCTTTTGCATTTTATGTATAGTGAACTTATATTTGAGTAAGTAGGTTATGAAAGTTTCATACATTTTAATAGATTTCCATCCTATTTGGAATTTAGGAACATACAATAATGTCATGCACATAATGTAATTTTTTATTGAAGTATTATTTACGTAGTATACTATAATCACATAGCCACGACAGTCAAGATACAGAAAGTTCTCTCATCCTAAGAAGCTTCTTGGTAGTCCTTGAGTCATTTCCCTTCCCCACCTCAGGCTCAAGCAGTCATTCTTTTGTTTTCTGTCATTACAATTTGCTTTTTGTAGAATTTCATGTAAATGGAGTCATGAAGTACGAAGACTTGTTTGCTTTCTTTCACTTACAAAATATTTGTGAGATTCACCCATTCGATGCATATTAATATTTTTATAACAGTTGAATATTATAGTATTATATAGTAATATTATAGTATGATAGTGTGAATGCATCAATTTTTTTACTCATTACTCAGCTGATGGACATTTGGATTACTCTCCTTTGGGGATTTTTATGTATAATTGCTGCTATGAACATGTGTACACATCTTTGCGAGTATATTATATTTTTGTTTTTGTTTTCCCTCTTGTATAGTTACTTAGCAGTGGGAGTGAGGGATCATTTAGGACTTCCTCTGGTTTGTCCCCTTCAAAGCTTGTATTGGAATTTAAGTCCCACTGTAAGCTATTGAGAGAGTCGAAACCTAATCAGATAATGGTGTTAACAAGTGGTGCCTTTGAGAGGTGATCAGGATTGAATATAATCAACAGGTGGAGCTTTCATGATTGAATACTGGTGGCTATATGAGAAGAGGGAGAGAGAAGCCAAGGGAGTATGCTCACATGCAGATACACACACACACACACACACACACACACACAAACACTGCTCTCACCATACAACACCTAGCGCCATCTTAGTGTTCTGCTATGGCCCTTGGCTTTGAACCAGAACTGTTAGCCAAAATGAATCTCTGTTCTTTATAAATGATCCAATATTATTAGCAAAAGAATTCAACTAACATGGAACTATATATTTAATTTTATAAAATGTTATATTATTTTTCAAATTGATCACATTATCTATCTATCTATCTATCTATCTATCTATCTATCTATCTATTTATTTATTTATTTTAGATTTTCACCAACAGTGAAATGGAAGTAGTAACCAGCCTGTAAAGATAGCCTCAAGTAATTCCTGTTTTGGGGGTTTATACCTGCATGTAGTTTCATACCATATTATGTCAGTTCCCTTGTGTGATCAATAGTGTACAACAGAAGAAATGGTGTGTTGTTTCTCAGCTTAGGTCATAAAATACACTGAACCTTTTATCTGGTTGCTTGGTCTCTCTTGAATCATTTTGCTTTGGAGGAAGCCAGCTGACATATTATTAGCCTCTATGCAGATGCCCACAGCTGATGAGAAACTGATCTCTCCTAACAGCTGTAGGAGTGAGTGTGGAAGCAGATCTCCCAACCCAGTTATACCTGCAAATGACTGCAGCCTTTGGTGACATTTTGACTGCAACCCCAAGTCAGACCTGGAATCAAAACTACAGCTAAGATGCTCCTGAAATCCTGACCATCAACACTTGTGTGAGATAGTTTTTCTTGTTTTCAGCTGCTAAGTTTGGAGAATAATTTGTTTACACATCAATCAACTACTAATACACTGAGTTCCAATTTCTTGTTATCTTGACAACATTTTGATATTATTAGTTCTTTTAACTCTATTAGCAATTCTAGTAGAGGTATACTAGTATCTCACTGTATTTTAAGTTTGCATTTCTCTGATGACTAGAAATATTGAACCTGTATTCATGCTTTTAGTGATCACTTGTATATCTCCTGTTGGTAAGTCTCTGTTCAAATCTTTTACTTATTAAAACAGTTGGGTTGTGTTTTTGTTTTGCTTTCACTGACAGTATGTTGCACCATCCAGAGGAGACCATCCTTACCAGACATGGCCTCTGTAGTTGTTGCTGTGCGGAATTGAAGAGGCTTGACAATGACATTTTTAGCTGTTTTGATTGTTCTTAGATCTAAGTTCTCAATCTCTCTACCTTTTGCTTAAGTGAAATAGAGTTAATAATTATGCACCATCAGTGCTAATTTTCCAGCCACCACTCAAAGCTTTTTCATATCATTCATTAATCATGTCTCCTTGTCTCTTGCTAATTACTGAAAGCTGCGTAACCACAGCACTTTCCCTTGTTGCCTGAGTTCTTCTCTGCCCTTAGAACTTTTTGCCCTGGTATCTGCTTTATTCCACACACACATGCAGCATTGGTTTCAAACCTGTTCTGTATTTTATAGTCATTCCTAATTTTTGTTTCTATCATAACCTTATTATATTTTTCACTAGTCTCTTCAACAATCACTGCTTTTGTGTTACTAGATGCCATAAGCCTAATGTTATTCTTATCATATCTCACATTTAAGTACAAATCACAAGTGATACTCAGATCAGCAGAATATTCATAGCATCCACATCACAGAATTGTTGCAAAAATTTAGTATGACAGTGTATATCTTCACTTTCCTGACTCCAGAGATGAGTTAAAAGACTCCGAAAAAGTAAAATTTATTATATAAATGTCAATATGTTACTCTCTACTTCTGGTTTTGTTAAAATGGCTATTTCCTTATAGCTTACTTTTACAGAGTTTACATTTATAATCATATTAGCAAATATTGCTTTGTGTTAAGCATTGTTGTAGACTTGCAAATGTTGGCGTTAGTTGGCATGTTTTCTATGAATTTTAGTGTATTTTCTATTCAACAAGTATATATCTAGCTTCTACTATGTTCTGGCGATAGTATTATGCAGTGGATATGGAGAATAAGTAAACCAGGGATCTTATACACAAGGAGCTCCCGGTTAGACAGGCAGCCAGAGACTTGTGATGCCCATGTGGCAGTGTTGGATATAACATGGAACTGTTCCTGCAAAGCATGGAGCTGGCTTCTGGGGCACCAGGTTGGTCCTGCCTGGGAGTGCTAGAAGAGGCTTCCTGGAAAAGTAACACTGGGCAGAATTTTGAAGGTGTGGTAGAAGTTTATCAGATGGTTAGATTAAGGAAAGGATGTTTCAGAGAGTATGGGGTGAGGCAAGATACAGAGGCATCTTTTAAACTAAAATACAGGAAGTTTTTGTATGCTTTTGCATCCATTTTGTGGAAGACAGAGTGCTGCTGGAGTCAAAACCTGACAGATTCTAGAGGGACAGAACTATATCTGATATTGTCCTATTTTATTTTCATGACTCCTTTCTTTAGCTCAGCATTGACCCAAGTTATTTATGTTAAATTTATTAGTGCATTTGCTTCTTTTGTGGTGATTATGAAATGCATTTGTCACTACGTAATTTGATTAGGTCAGTATCTTTGTTATGTAATTGGAGTTCATATTAATTAAGCCTAAAAAAATTGATAAATTGATAAATTCAGTATTGCTCAACCAATTTGTTCTTCCCCCCTGCAGCCTTTGCTTATGTCATTTCCTTAGTGACTAGGGCCGGGTTGCAGTGCACTGCACTTGGTAGACCCTACTCCTGTCCAGCTGCTCATATTTTAAGGGTTTTAATTTTAAAAGTGTCCCTTTATGCCATGGTGGTGATGCCTGCCTCTCTTCTTTCTGTATTTGGACTCTGTGGTTCACAAATGCATGTTCAGATTCCTTTTTGGACTTTTCTTCTGTGAGCCTATATTCTGTGTATTTCTTGTTTAGAAAATGAGCCACCTGTTATACTACAGCCGTTCCCCCATATTCTGTGGTTTTGCTTTGCACTTCCAGTTACCTTCAGTCACCTTCAGTCAACTGTGGTCCCAATAGCTGAGTTTTAAATTGTGCTCTGTTTTGAATGCTGTGTGAAATCTCTTTTATGCTATCTTGTCATGATTGTTCTGTTGTATTATTGTTGAGGATCTCTCACCGTCTTCATCTAGGAATTAAACTGTATCATAGGTATTCATCATAGTGCATTGGAGTTGGGTACTCTCTGAGGTTTCAGACATCCACTGGGGGTCTTGGAATGTATCTGCTTATTATTATTATTATTATCTGTATATTGCTTTGTGTTAAGCATTGTTGTAGACTTGCAAATGTTGGCGTTAGTTGGCATGTTTTCTATGAATTTTAGTGTATTTTCTATTCAACAAGTATATATCTAGCTTCTGTTGTATATTATTCAACAGAATATAAGTGGTAACTGTTGTATATTATTCTCTGGTTATTTAGGTATTGGATGTTCCTTTTAATTCTCATGGCTACAGCTAGATTTTCATATTTTTAGAAGGATTTTCCATTTCTCTTAGCACAACACTTGGTAGAAAACACTTAAAAAATACTGTATTATGTGAAAGAAGGGTCTGACCAGATGTTGATAGAGCAAATTTCTTTTGTTGTGTGACTAGATCAAGATTGCATTAGACTGACCTTTGAGGGGCATGAGAGTCAAGGCCAGATTTCCATAGATGACCTATGTTCCACCAGGCTGGTTGGGGCCTGACTTCTAGGAAAGGCCACTTGAGGCCTCAGTCTCTTCATCTAGAGAGTAAGGATAATAATATTACTTATAGAGTTGTTTTGAGAATTAAATAATTCACAGAAAGCACACAGAATAAATCTCTCTTATATAGTAGGTGCTCACAAACATTTAAAGTCATTTCCAACAGTATTTTTTTAAAAAGTACTAAGGATGTAATGACAGTTAATTTACTTTATAAAGTACAAAGGATTGCACAAATATTTTATTTTGTCTCGTGTTAGTGACATACCCCTGTTGATTGCGACAGTACTATTTCAGTTTGAAGACAAGAGTGGCTGGTGTCATCTGATCCAATGGCAGCAAGACTGGCCAGAGTGCCTGGCATAGGTGGTATTATTGTAATTCTTGTCAACAGATTTATCTTGAGCCACTGTTGGGGTCATTTTAATGCTTCTTGCTTTGCTTGTTTATTCCTAGTTCTTCTTTTCTGTTTCTCTCCCCCTACCCGCCGAGGTCTCAAGCAGGCTTTGTGAGAATGGTTTAGTTTAGAATATATACTCAAGTAGTTAGCGATTACTCATTGAGGCGGGTTTGGCTTTACAAAGTAAAATCCAAGAAGCTTGCTGAGGTTTCCCAGTTGCCATATTGGCATCTGGTCCGTGTTGACCCGTGGTCCACGCTACTGCACTTCTCAGCGGCCTCACAGATTGGAAACTGCTGCAGTTAGGTGTCCTTGGCATGTTCTCATTCCCTTTGTGTCTTGCCTGTACAGACACAAGTGAAGTACTTTGGTTTACACTGTGGAGACTTCCTTCATATTTGGGGGAGCGTGGTCCCCCAGTGGTTGGGCAGCCTCCATCCTTAGCCCTGTGCCTGCTAATACTCTCCTCTCTACCCACTCCCCATCCTTCTTACCTCAGGCCTTCTCTTGTGTTGTGTCTTTGACGTTTTGTCCTCCTTTATCTTTCCCATAAATCCCTTTCCATGTCACCTGCATGAGCTCACATGTTTGGTGAATGAAAATTTCAAACATAGCATACACTGAGAGGCTTCATTATTTTTCTTTTGTTCTCCTGTCTTACCCCCTAGAGCTAGCTCAAGGTGTCCTGACAGTCTAAACAGGTAAAACTAGATGAGGAAAACCAATGGAAAATAACTCTATTACATTTTTCCTTACAGTTTAGATTAATCTGTTTTTGACCCTTTTAAACCAATGGACATGTCGGCCCATTTATGAGGGTAATTGCTCTTATCTTGAAAACACAGTCCCCAAATTGACCAGCGGTGCGAGGTTGTGCATTCTGGTTGACAAAGGCCAGTCAGAGCGGGAACTTTGTTGTTTTCCCTCCCTGCCTCTCGTCACCTTGCTTTTCTTACCGGTTCAAATAATAAATTCCTTTTCCTGCTACAGAAACTGGAGGGGTCAACAGTGTGACTCGGGGTTAAACCAGTGCTGGTTTATTGCCACCTTAAATTAGAATACACATTTTTTGCTTTTGAACCTAGGTCTTGTGCCAGCTGGAAGATGTAAATTTGACATTGTTTTCTGCCTTTGTTTCATCTTTTCTTTCCCTTCCTGCTTTGTCGTAATCTCAAAGTTTATTGTTTTTATTTTATTCTCTCCCCTTGGTAAGCCCCTGTCCGCCCAGTGGAACCAGAAGAAATTGTACATGGGGCTTTGGTATTTTGCCAACTGTTTTCTATAATTAAAAGTGAATTGGAAATGCGAATGCTGCCTCTGTTCTGCTGATGCTTCTGGGTCTAGTCTAATAGAAACAGGAAAAGGTGCAAAGATAGAATTGGGGAGGTAAGCCGAGAGGAAGGAAGCCTGCTATTCAGGGCAACGGGTTCCTAATGGAACATAAAATCTTAAGCCTTCAGGTTGTCTCCTCCAAATTTGCTCTTTTATTTGTATCAGAAGATCATCAGTTAGGTTTTATCCAAAATTAAACTAGTAAATACTGGGGTAGTCGTTCAGGCAGCTTGTGACTGACTTAATCCACACTAATTATCTTCCAAGTTGAAGTAATCAAGGGCAGAGACCATAATAGAACAATGTGGAATCTGAGAGAGATTTTTATTTAAATTCTCATGCTCTAAGCAGGAATAGTAAATAGATTACAACTCCTGGATCAGCCCTAATTGACTGGTTCCCCTTAGTGCAGGGCTGAGAAATAGGACTAGACTGGCAATCCTATTAAAATATTGCAGCATTGTAAGGCCCCGCCTGGGCACCAGCCAGCCCTTCACTGTCAGCACAGGGCAGAAAACGTGCCTCATTAAAATCAGACCAAATTACTATGACCTGCTTTTCCACTAGCTTTCCTGTTTCCCCCTCCCCAGCTAATTCTTCTGCTAACTTTCTTCCCAATTACTTTGGCCATATAAAACCATATATTTCCTTTGCTTCATCCCTTTTTTGTGTGTGTGTGGGGGGGAGTATTCGGTTTTTTTAATGTGTCGCATATTTTTCTAGATACTCAGCAGCACAGCATGTTGCTCAAGTGGGTCATTCTCCTTTCATTGTTTGTAAGTGATAGCTCTAGTGCTGGTGTCAGGAGTTAGCATAGGATTATTTAAAGTGAGACCTTAGGAGATGTTCAGCTTTTAGAATATCTGTTAGCAAGGTAGGGAGTAAATTTGCTCTGCTGAACAGCTGGGCATCTGGATAGAATATGCAAGAAATCGGGCATGTGCATGTGTTAATCTGCTCAGGCTGCTATAACAAGTATAGACTCAGGGGCCTTAAATGGCAGAAAGTTGTTACAGTTTTGGACACTAGAAGTCCAAGATCACAGTGTCAGTAGCGCAGATTTCTTCTAATGCCTCTGTCCTGGGCTTGTAGGTGTCTGTCTTTTCCACATGGCCCAATGTGGCCTCACATGGCCTTTCCCCTGTGTGTGTATATCCAAATCTGCTCTTATTACAAGGGCATCAGGCCCAGCCTAGTGATCTCACTTCAACGAATTCCTTCTTTAAAGGCCCTATCTCCAAATAGTTATATTCTAAAGCACTGGGGGTTACAACTTTAACATATGTGAGTTTTAAGAGGGCACAATTTAGCTTATAATAAAGGGTGAATAAGCTCTAATGATGTGACTGAACAACATTCAATGGGAAAATAAGACTAAGAATAATGTCTTTATAAGGTGGTATTGAGACTTAAATGAAATTTTGTCTGTGAAGATTTTGAAGACTCTGAATCCCTATTTATAAGAATGGAGGCATCATTATTATATAACACATAATAGTAGATACAATGATTAGTATAATCTAAAAATAATGGTGTTATTTGAAATGAATGGGCCCACATAAGGAAAGAAAGAGTTTGAATTTTATGTTTGTTTCCAGAGTCCCGAAAAATTGTTCCATCTACAGGACATCTGCGTTGGTACTGGGCAAGCGGCTGGCACCATTGAGGACAGAGCAGTTCTAAAAGAGTGGCTCTTTTTGCCAGACCTCTTGAGAATAAAACATTTAATGTGGGACAGATGACATGCTGCATAGTGTCTGGAATGATTGCCTGTCATGGATTAAAATGTCAAAAAAACGAGTAAAAGGAACATTATGTGTTTATTTTATTAATAATAGAAATCAAAATGTTTCACCAAACATCATTTCATGCCTGTATTAGCTATTATTGTGGCAAAAGGTAAAAAAAGAATGATGAATGCCAGTATTATCATTCAAACTTCTTATAGTTCCCTAAATGTATTTTAAATATATTCCTCAATATTGTTCTGAGAGCTAGAAACGTGGATCATTTTATCATTCCAGTTTCATATTAAGTAGAGTTTTCACCAATGTCTATTTAAAAAATATCCCTGAATTTATTACACTCTAACCTAAATTAGTAATTCGTTAACCTGTCATTATAACATTAGCTGGAGCATCTGAATGCAATTAAATGTTTTACATTATCGTTCATTGTGAATAAACAAATAGTTTTCAGCCCTCTTTCCCCAGACTGCTATAATTTAGTGATTGTAGCTAATTATACAGCTCTAGAGCAAGTTTTGAGAGGGATAAATATTACCCCCAAACAGCTCTGCTTTAGTTGCCAGTGCTGGGGACTCTCGGGGAAAAGAGGCCTCTGTGGGGGTGTTTAGGACTTACATATTTGTTGAGTTAGGCAATTTGATGCTACTTGTAGGTTCACTAAGTGAAATCTAGGACAAATCTTAAAAAAATAGAAAATGATTAATTTTTTTGATATTTCACAGTTCTAAATTGGAAACACTACTTCCTCTGATGATAAAATAGTCAATTCTAGATTATCTTAGAAGATATGTTTACTTGGGGAATGGAATTTTCAAGCTTCTTATTTTTTTTCCTCTTGTCCTTGTCACCAGGTCTTTGGCTATTTTAATTTTTTTTAGAACCTTTGTTCAAGAGCACCAGGAGAGAAAAGAAATGCCAAGGTGAATGAGATCAGCCACATCACCTGATTGACAGTGAGAAGTCTGATGGAGCTTATTTTACTTATCACAAAGCTCAGAGCGTGTAGCTCTTCTTTCTTTTATGGTTTTCTTCTAGATTCTGCACTGCTTTCGGGGGAAAATCTGTTCATTGCTGTGTCCCTAACACCATCAGAGTGACGACATGCACCATGCACTTGGTAGATGTTGGCTGAGTCGTTGAATTAGATTTAAGAACCATCTATTTTTTATTTTTAGTTTTCACAAAGAGTAGAGCTGGCTTTATTTTTCCTGTGACTAACTCCTCCAAACTTCCTAAAAGCAGCTATCACTTTACCACCAGCATTTAGTCACTTTTCATATTAAATCGCTGTCTCTTCACAGCAGGATAGCAGCATGAAGAGAAGGTCAAGGTTGCTGACATAAGAAGAGGTATCTATGGATGGAATTGAGAGAACCTGCAACCTAAATGAACCAGGTGCTAGCAATTAAAATGTGACCTTCGCCTTTCCATGGAACAAGTAGGGCCTGTTTCTCACTGAAGGAGTCTTACACCCATTAAGGCTGCATCCCACTTTTCATTGATAGTTCTCTAACCTCATTTTGCCAAAGTGTACCCGAAGCACCCCAGGAGCTGGAACAAACACCTTTTGTCAGAGTGAAGTGTTTTGGGAGTAGGAGGAAAGGGAAGGAGTCAGAGGTGTGGTATGTCCTCGGTGGTTTATAGGGAATTCCCGTCACCTCTTTACTTCCTGAGATGAAGACTGAAGTTCAGTGCCCTTCAGCCCAAGAACATGCATCAAGTATTTCAGCATGATAAAAAGAAAGAATGGTAAGGATGAGTCAGAATCAGAGGCTCGATTTCTAATCTTGAATCTACTGCTAATTTGGTCTGTGACTTTGGTACAAGTCCTTTACTCCCTCTGGGCCTCAGCATGTTCATCCATGAAGTGAGGGAGTTAATGGTTCCATGGCTGATGATTGCTGCTTTTCTTTGTGTTCATTTAGAAAACTCAGAGCTCACTCAAGTTCCCCACGGAGTTCTCATGGTGTGCTGTAGTTTAAGCTGTGGGATCGTTTTCTCCCAGTTCGCTTCCCTTTGCCTTGTTAATGTCATTGCATGCAGAAATAGAAAACTGGTACAAAGCCATTTATCCAGTGCTATGTGCCGGAATATCTTTGATGAGATCATATGTTGCTCTTTTACTTCTTAAAACTAAATCTGACTCAAATAGCAGTCACTAACTACTTAAACTTTGGGTATAGCAATGGCCTACATTTCCTGCCCCTTTGGTGTTAGTATTTAACTTACCCTGTGTGATTGCTTCCTTTCCAGTAACTTCTGTCCTCTTCTGCATAAATTAACATAAGGGGCATGCAGAATTTTGGCAGAAGCAAATGCCAGTTGTACCAAGCTGACGTTGCAGTTTTAGGGCCAGAGTCCCTTGCAAATGTGTTGTTTTATGAAGACATAAGTTTTACATGATTTTTTGCATCAGCAGTTTTGCGACTTGACATTGTTTAAAAAGCTTGTGGAGAATCTGATTCAGTTCTCTATTCAGTTGTGTTCTCTTCCTCCTTCCCTCCCAGGAAAATTTATTTCCTCTAGCCTAGAAAAGTGTTTGTGGTACAGTGAGAAATTCTGGTAACCTGGGTACCACATTTTCTTTAGCATCTTGAGAAAAAGGCTGACATGGAGGCAGGGAAAATATTCACAGAAAAGCTGCTTTTCTCAAGGCTGCTAATAGCTGCCTGAGAGTCTGTTGTGGCAAAATGTAGTCTAACTAAGACTTAAGGAGGAAGAAAGTGTTTCTCTTGGATAACCTAAGAGAAGTCAAGTCAGACGAACCGAGGGAGGGCAGGACAAAGACTGGAGTCTCCGATGGAGGTTTGTGGAGGAGAGGTCTGTCCTGTGTTCCTCTAGTGTTTTACCACTAGAGTAAAGCGAGGTACAGGCCTCTCTGGAACCAGAACATGGCTAAGGAGGATGCCCAACTGCCATATTTAAGGGCACAGACTCTGGATTCAGATACATCTGGGTTATGAGGGAGTCAGGGTGCTTTGGTTGTAAGCCTTAGAAACCCAACGCTGGCAAACTTAGATTGGTTAAAGAGAGAGAGAGAGAGAGAGAGAGAGAGAGAGGAAGTGGATTAAAAGCATACTGAGTAATTCAGAGAACTGGTGAAAGAGTTGAATCATTTGGCCTCAGAAAGAAAGAGAACCAGGGTAGTTCTGTTATCTAGGGCAGTCACTTCAAGGTGGTGCCATTGGAATGAATTGGAACTGAATGTTTTCTGTCTTTGTGACATTTCATTCAAGATCCACATCCCTGAGGGAGAAATGATTGGTTTGGCCTTGTTCTTTTGGAGGAAGGTGGGGATATAAAGCAGGAAACCTGCTTTTTAACAAACACAAAGTTAGTTCACTCAAAGAACACTGGGCTAACCTTGTGAAAAGAAGGGGTTAGGGTTGCTGGAAAGACCAGACCAATGGCTGAATATGATACAAATGAATATGGCTACTTGGCATTTTAATATTTAAACCTCAAGGAATTTTTTTTCTTGGTAAAGGGACTGAACCCAGGAGCACTTTACCAGTGAGCCACATTCCCACCAGCCCTTTTAAATTTTTATTTTGAGACAGGGTCTTGCTAAATTCCTTAGTGCCTTGCTAAGTTGCTGAGGCTGGCTTTGAACCTAAGATCCTCCTCCCTCAGCCTCCCGAGTCACTGGAATCACAGTGTGCACCACACACCCAGCTAAACTTTGAGGAGTTTGAATAATAGCATCCAGTATCTCATCTTAGTACAGAGAACACCAAAGGACTAAGAAAATCTAATGAAGAAATAATACCCATTTTATTGATGTACTCACTGGAGGCACTGAAAAAGATAGAGCTTATAAAGCTCTTGGTATATGCTTGGTAGCTGGTGAGCCCAGGCTGATCTTTAGCTATGTTCATTATGTTCTCTTAGCAGTATTATTAACTGATAGAGTGAGTGACCACACTTCTCAATTTGCCCAAAACAGTCCCAGTTAATGACTTCATTCCTTCCAAGTTAGCACTGTCTTGGATTTCACATTTTAAAAGTAAAGTATCAATGTTACTAATTTCATTATTATAAATAAGTCAAGGCGGGCTTGATATACCTTCATTTGTACCTCCAGGGTGTCTTCTAGTAGCACCTGATGTGTGTTCAGTGACGTCTAACTCTGCACAGCAATAACTTTCCTCTCTCTTTCCCCAAAGCTTTCAAGGTGCCATTGAACCAATACCTCCTTGAGTGGCAGCATGCAGGTGCCCCAGATGAAGCAGAGTATGGTGAACACCAGGGCTGGGGCAATTAACATCCCCAATCCAGCCTGGTGTGGGAGAAATATTTGATCATGGCCCCTTCCTGACCTTCCTAGCCACTGGCCTTCAGTACACTGGGAATCTGAGAATTATAACAAATTACAGGTGGAAATACTGAGTGGAAAAGGCAAGCAGCTCTGCAGTAGAACTTACAGAGTCAGAGAAGAGTTGGCATGCTCTTGCTATAGGGGTTTGCCACATTTTGTAGGGTGTACATCTAAAGCTATTCATGTGTTTACTTTTTGGTAATTTTTTAAAAAGTTTTTCAATAAACCCACTTGGCAACAATTATCCTTCCCCAAGAGTACCTTCCTAAAGAAAAAAATGAATTATTGTTTATCTCAAGAAAGTTGATATTAAATGTGTAACCTTTCAACATTTCCTATTCACGCAAAGGCATGGCAATATCACTGACCATGTTTCCAAAGAAAATAAATCTGTTAAAGAATTAGCATCTATCTTAATATGAGAGTTTTTCACATTGCAACATTTCTGAGTGTTGTTTTTCCCCCAATAAAATACATTTTATTTTTGTCTTTTATTAGTACAGTATAGTAGAATTCATTTTGACAAAATCATATATGCATGGAATTTTATTTACACCATTTCAGTTCCCAGTGGCCCCAGTTTTCTTCCCCTGCTCCCATTTCCTTTCCTCTACTGGTCTTCCTTTCATTAGCTTCTTTGTTTGTTTATTTATTTATGATTGCTGCTTTACAGGTATACATAAAGGTAGAATTTGCTTTGGTATATTTTATATATGCATATAGCATGATTTTGTTAAATTCATTCTGCATTTTCTCCCCTTTTGCATCCCACCTCCCTCCCTATCAGTCTTCTTCTACTCTACTGATCTTTCTTATATCTTTACAATATGAGAATTACCCCTTCCCGCTTTTCCCCTAATTTTGCTGTAACTTCCACATATGAGAGAAAACATTCAACTGTTGACTTTTCTGAGTCTAGCTTATTTTACTAGGTATGATGTTCCGTAGTTCCATTCATTTCGCATTTGCTAATGCATTACTTTCTTTCTTCTTTATGGCTGAGTAAAACTCTGTTATATGTATATGCCACATTCTCTCTATCCATTTATCTATTGATAGGTATCTGGACTGATTCCATAATTTGGCTGTTGTGAATTGTGGTGCTATAAACTAAGTATTGTTTTTGTAATAATGGCTTTTCATATAGGTGAAATAATTGCATTCCAAATTAACTTTTTCTTTTTGGAGTTAAAGTTTTCTTGTGCATACATAAAAAGTGTGACGAGGCTGTTAATATCTTAGCTCTATCATAAGAGAAGAAATGTCTCTGAAGAAGGGTCAGAGGAGTTCCCGGAGGAGAAGGGAGCTCAGCTTAGGACCAGTGGGGTTCTTGGCATACATGATGGAAAAAATTTCAGCAGGAGCCAGACAAAGGCGTAGAGAGAGCTTTATTTAGGAAGGTAGATCACATTCAAGGGAGATTGCGAGTCATCTCAAGAGTGAGAAGCCCTGACTTGGGCTGGAGGGTCCAATATTTATAGAAGGGTTGTGTTGGGGACTGAACTAGAGGTGGAGCCAGGGTGGAGTTTCACAATTTTCGGTCAGTTTTCCCTGCAGTTGCGCATTACCCTCATTTTACAAGGGCATGGGCCAAGGGTGTATTGCTCAAAATTTACAGTTGTGCTTTCTGCATCTCAGTGACTCATGGGCATTTCCTTTAAGATATAGTATTTCTCTATGTTTATCCTAAATCCCTATTTCAGCTCCATAAGCAAAAGAACTATGCACACAGTTAAGAAATAATGCCAATATTTTATCCTGATCATCTTCTCAGTTACTTTAAAACAGAAAATTATTTAAATTAATTTTAATACTTTTTAATTTTTTTTTCCATTTAATTCATAGGATCAAAGGAAAGCCTTTGGAAGTTCATTCTGTCTGGTATAACACAATCAACATTATTGTACTCATGATTGTAAAGATAGTCAAAAAGGTAAACATTTACGATTGAGCTGTTTTGTCAACAATGTACAAAATTTTTTTGTGGAATCAAGTGTTTTAATGAAGAAAACCTACTTAATTAAGAAAAATACAGTGGAATATACTTGGTATTGATTAAGATATATAATTAATATTTTAAAAAATATAATTGAGTAAAACATTAAATGTTATGTTATATGAATATAATAAAATCATATAGGATTGATGTGTATAAAATACATTTATGAAGATGTTTTATGACATGTACTATACATATAACTCATAATTACATCAAACAAGCTATGATGTTCTACCACTAGATTTAGAATCATTAGTTGTAAGACTTGACAAATATTTACATATTCACACAGAGTAATTTAGCTACACAATTGCTGTGACAGGACTGAAGCTGAGTACAGAGAAGTGCTTCTGTGTGGCAAGAACACACTTGCTTTCCCTATTGCCTGACATCAGTGGAAGTTCAGAAATGTGTCAGTCTGAAAAACTTCTTTGCATCTCACCCTAACTATCCTACAATGTTATCTAGTATGTGAATCCTTTAAATTTTGGCTGTATTTTTTCCCCTAAAATCAGTTGGAAATCTTAAGTCAGTAATCTTCAGTTACTGAAGCACCCAAAATTTTAGCATATAAAGCTTTCTAGAGCATTGCAATTATTAAAAACTAAGGCTGCAAACCTGAAGACATTGTAATATATCCTTACAGAAGCAGCAAATGACACGACAAGGACCCAGTGATAGGTGTACCAAGTTTAATTCCAAAATTTTATAACTCTGCTTTAGAATAGCCATAGTGTAGAAGGATTTTTTTAATGTAACATCTCTATTTAATTGGATAAATTTTACTTTGAAGCACAGTGGAATAAAATTGAGAAAGTTATATATTACACCATCCAAGTTTGGTAAGACATTGAAAAGAATCAGAGACAATTTATATTAAGAGCTTATTCTTATTACAGCATTTGTTTAAGACCTGTATTCTGAATGGAAGCAAAAAGATGCTTCTTTAGAAATATTGGGGCTGAAATACTTTTGCATTTCAGTAAAAAATAGAATCATGAATTTTTTCCATATGGCAGGACTGTTTTTCAGCATATCAAACTGTCAGGTGCTTTTAAAAATGAAAATAATGTGATCTTAACAGAAAATTTCATCAAAGGTGTCAACAATTTTAAATTGCCCCAAATGTAATTTCAACAAAGATTATAAGCAATGACAAAAGTTAAAACCAACAAGATTTTTTATAAATATATACTTTTAGCAAAATGCTAGTGACTAAAGACAGTTAATAAAACTGATCAAGATAGGTAAATACATGCCAATACCAATTATTTTTTACGTTACCTTTAAATGTTTATAAAATTAATGTAGTACAAAGAAGCTTCTCTATTTCGCTTTAATGTATATAGACTTTTTAAAGCAAGGATTTAAAAAAAAACAATTTCTGAATAAAATGTTCTTTAAATTCAAGATAGGAGAACCAGTTTGTTTGTCAGTAAGAAAATATTCTAAAAAGCAATATAATTGTAGTTATTTGTAACACTCACATTCACACTCAAAGTTATGTGTTTGGACAATAAATTATGTGGGTATTTTATTCACTGATAGTTTTAGTGAGTCTTCAGGGTTGCAATAAGGCACAATTAAAAGTATTGAGATCACATCATGGAGGGTTTGGTAACCTAGGAACTCATTCCCTGGGAGTTCCCTCTCCCATCCAACTTATTCAAAGTCTGAATGTACCCTCACTATTTTGCTGCATTTTGACCCCCATTCCATAACTGAGTATCTCCTCTCCATCCTAGACCATTGATTGACTCTAGGATTGGGACACAGATCCAGGCTGGGGCAATCATAATTTTTGCCCAGGAGTCTTGGATTTAAGTGATGAAATAGTGCCGTCTCCCTTCCAAATCTGAAGCTATTTATTACATATGACTGGCAGCATTTGCTGGCTATGTGTCTCATTTTTGGACTTAGAAGCAGAATAGCCAGTCTGCAGACAGGGAGAAGAAAGGAGCTATAGAGTGAGAGGCAGCAAGTGTTTGATTTCCTGGATGGCGTTTTTCTTGAGGTTTCCCTTAGGTTCCACCAGTCACCTAAACAGTTTTATAATAATTTAACATTTTTCTATTGAAAATTTGAGTCTACTTGCTGTCCTTTGCAACCAGAGGAGTGGTTTCTTTTCTGTCTGAATTTAAAAGAAATTAAGATTGACCCATGGAAGTAAATGAAGGAAAGAGAATGTGAATTTTATTTCTCCTAAACTAATCGGACCTTGTGGATTTACAGCTCTACCCAGGGGGTCTTCTGTCATTTCCCACAACTCTGTCCCCTCCTCTTCTGTCCACCTAAGGGAAAGGTAGGGTCTGCATAAAAGAGATAGTCCCTCATTTGTCCAAGATAGAGAGCATGGGGATAAAAATAGGTTCCCATTGTGTGAGGTTTTTCAATTTGCTACCTTCACCTCATGCAGAAATATGGACCCATCTGTCAACTTACTCCTCACAATGGGGTAAGGTAAAAGATCAAAAAAGTCACTCTCCTGGACATTTTTTCTACAAATGGAAACACAGGCCAGCACAAAGCAGTTCACCCCAACACAAGTCCAACCTTATACCTACCTGATTCTAGACCCTCAAAACTAGAAAATGCCCTGTTGTTGGTCCAGTCCATGCAACATTCACATGGACAGCTAGCGTGTGGGTAGATCTGGGGGCAGCTAGTCCGGCCAAGCCCTGGTGTGTGAGCTATCTTAACAACCCATTGTTTTCTGTTCTGCTACCTCCATCTTTATGTTTTTGTGGGATAAGCAAATAAGCTTCCTCTTTTGATTACTGGCACCTCCCTCCACTGCCTGGGATTTCCACTATTTATTAGCCTCCTCAAGAATAGCTTTTATAAATGTTTATACCAATATTTATCATGCTTTGGGCTTGATAAGAATCTGCTTTGGGAGAACAAAACAGATTTAGCTAACAGACATGGCTACTGTCAAGAAAAGTCTTGTGCTACAGTGGTTGATCATTTAGGCATTTCTGAACACAGCCAGATGGAAAGTCACTCTCAAAGTTCATGAACAATAAGATTACAGAGGATATCTCACTATGACAATAAATCTTCAGTGTTGTTCTTGGCGAACCAGAGTTTTCCACAGAGAGAGGCTAAAAGGCTAACTATATATTTAAAGACTGTCCCCTTTCTTAAATGTGTGTGTACTGTAAAGGGCTTTGATTTTCCAACACAGGATGACTCTTTTTCAGTCTTGCACATTTGAGTGCATGCACACTGCTGTCTGGGGTTTCAGATCTTTCTAAAAACTGATTCACACAAACACCTAACCTCTCCAGCCCCCTCCTGCCACCTGCCTTCTCTGTGAATTCAGTACTCACAGCCTTTCAAAGACAGAGGTTTCAGAATTTGGCAGCATAAAATGGATGGCTCCTAACACATTAACACCTCAGTGGACAATAGCAGTTACTTAACTCTGCCTTGTCTGACTAGCTTCCCTGGTGTTCCATGTGGTCTTGCTGGCTAACATTTACCGGGAATTGGGCACACAACTTAAATTTTTATGCTCACAAACCATTTGGGGTTTGAGGAATCATTCCTACATAGGTTATACCTGTCCCTAAAATGGAAGCCTTTTTTTTTTTCTTCTCCAAGTCTAACATTTAGCACCTTTTGTCTTATAATGGTTGAGAATGAGTTGGTGGCTTATTTTTCCATCTCCTACCTATTAATTTTTAATGCTTTATGTTTGCAAAAGCATCAAAAGTGAAAGTTACCAGATAAGAGTAATTGACAGGCTGGGGTTGAAGGCTGGGACTCATAGTAGTTTAAGGGAATATAAAGGGGGAGGGCACAGTTATTAATTGTGAATGATAATAGCTTTCAGGAGAAGTAGAGATTGTAACTTGAGTTTATGAGGCTCATTTTCAGTGGCTTAGTGCATTAGTCAGTGACCTCCTGGATGACAGGTCAGTCTATAGGGGGAGGCTCTCAGATCATGATGGCACCTGGCAAGAAGACCAAAGAAAACAGCAGAGGAGCAAAGGGAAAGTGCAGATCAGAGGAGCAGAATTCCCAACCCCAGTATCTTGGGCATTTTACAGCAAGGTTTTGTTATTTTGTTCAAAGTACAAAAGTTCATTTATAAATGTGCAGTCTGTTAAAGACCTCACCATCCAAATAGGTGTCTGGGTCTGGAGCATATGCTCCACTGGAAAGAGTTTATTTTGCCTTCCCAAGTTAGTGAGTCTGGCTAACAAAGTGATTAGGAGCTCTGGGTTTCCATATGCAGATTTGGAAACTAAACAAGTTATTAGCTTTTGCTAAAGTACTGTATGTGTTTACATCTCACAATTACTTACTTTTGTAGTTTCTCTATTTACCTGGCACTGTAATATATATCACATATTCCAGTAGATACTTATTAACTCTTTGAAATGTGAAATATCTTGAACACCGTTGAGTCCATGATATAAACCACAAATGCAATATATCCTGTGACAGAGCCTTTGCCTGGAGAGTAGGTGGTCCACATTTGAGATCTAATATAGTTTTGGATACTGCATCTAAGAAGGGATCATCCTGAAAATGAATTCCTCTCAGCAGAATTTCTCTTGTAGTCTTTCTAATTTATTTTTTGTCACCATTGGAATCTGTAAGGCGAGCAGATAATCTAGTAAGAAATGATTGATGAAGGAGCGAGTGCTTGGCAGCAGGGACTTAACCTAAGGGCAGAATGTGGAGAGTAAAGTTAGGGAATCTCTGCAAGTGGAGCCAGGCTGGGCTGGGGCTGGGCAGGGCAGCAGGAGAAGGCAGCAGGAGAAGGCAGCAGGGCAGTGGAGGGAACTTGGGGTGTGAGCAGAGGTGAGGGAACCAGCCAGATGGGGCCAAGGGTAGAGAAAGACAGAAGTCTGAATCAAGCACCCTAAACAGGAAAAATTAAGAAATTGGCTTTGGTTGCTGGTGAGAGCATGTAAGTTCTCAGGCATGGGTTTGAGAGGACTGTACGTGAAGTCAGGAAGATGCAGGATGGGTTGAGCAGGACGTATGCCCTCGCAGTGAGGTGGAGAACTTTGAACAGTAGTACTGTCCTTGGAAACGAAGGGGCGTTGAGAATTTGAGAGACTTTGCGGGGAAAGAAACAACAGTGTTTAGTGATAAATGTAAGGCAGGGGCCAGCTAACAGTTTCTGTAAAGGGACAGATAGTAAAGATTTTCAGCTTTGTGGGCCAGTCTTCAGCTGGTTCTTGTTGCTACTGAGCTTTGCCATGGCAGTGTGAACGCCGTGGACAACACATACAGGAACGGGCATGGTGTGCCAACCCTGATGGCAAGGGTGGGAAAATACTCTCAGCCTTAAGGAGTAGAAGTGGACAGTAGGTAGAGACTGTTAATTTCATAACTAAATTTTCATTTCATCCAACCCAGATCACCATGACCACTTTCTTCTGGAGCCAATAAGCATCCAGCATTGCCCAGTTCCAGCCGCTTGAGCCATCATCAGTGTGGGACTCCACAGAGCCCTGCTGGGCCCTTTAGCTGGACCTCTGTCTGATAAATGGCTCCTCACTTACATTACGCAGCTGGGAATGTCACATAGAAACTCCGGCAAGCATACTGGGGAAATAAGCTGATCATGATAGAACAGAATGGGCCCAGGGTTTTACATTCCCCCTGCAGTCAGAGAATGAAGGACAGACTCAGAGGATACCAGTGCAGGGGAAATGGGGCCTTAAGGATTAGGTGTGAAATCCCAGTTTCTGCTAAGAGAATTTAATTTTTCAGAGTGCTAATGGCGAGTGAGAAAAAGGATGTCAAGATAAGTCAAGTTTGAGTTGGAGTAGGAGAGCCCTGGGAGGCTAGCAGATAGAGCATCAGGACTGTGGTCTGCTCAGAACATGAGTGGTTTCTTCTTGTGGGTAACTGCTAAAGTGTGCCATTTTAAAAAACGGGCTAATGGGGAGAACCACTACACAGCATCTATACATCCCACTACACAGCATCTATATATCCCAACACTTAACATTTATATTTCTCTCTTTTTATATATACACATGGTTTCTGCTTTGTTTGTTTTTTTCTTTCTCAAAATATATTGTCTCCCAATTTTGTTTTCTAATTTAAATGGAGCCCTGTGTTGTGATGTAATTTCAGCTTTATGTTTAGTGAGGCCTATTAGTGTTGGCCTGGGGATTAAAGAGCTTATCATCTAGATAGATGGCAAGAAGAAGGGGCAACGATCTTAAGATTTTTACAGGAAAGGAAAAGACTAGCATTTGGATTTTCTTTGTTTGGCTTGGTTTGTTGTTTTTGTTTGTTTGTTTGTTTTTATTTTTGTTTTCTGTTTCCCAAGCTATATCATGTTATAGAAATATGATTAATTAGCAGAGATAAAGAAAATGATCAAAAATAAATAATTCAGATGTACACATGCAGAAAATTATACTGAAGTTAAAGAACGTGTGATTTAAACATCAGTACAGAGATCTTTTGCTTCCCACTTTCCGTATCAGGTGGGTTCTTTATCTTTGGTAACAGAATTAACAGCATCTGGAAATTTCTTCAGTGGTTCTTTGTCAGAATGGAAATCCTTTGGTGTATTGAGGTGACCTTCTGGTAACTTTGGCTTCTTATGGGATTGTTTGATGGGTTTAGACTTTCCTCCTTGAGAGGAACTCATCTTCCTTTCTCAAGGAATGGCATGGAAGAGGGGTGGTCTTGCCACTCTCCACATGGCAGTCTGGGTAACGTCATGGCTGTGACTCCTGCAGTGCCTGCTGCTCCCTTTTCTTTTGAAAAGATTTTGCCTCATATCACACATATTTTCTTGGTGATTCAATGATTTTCTTCAGAGTAAAACATTACCATTCTGGCTTTTCAGATGGCAGATGAGTTAGGTGGTCATTGAACGACCTCCATTAGGTTCCTTTACCTTCTCGCTGCAAGACATCATTTCGTCCAGCTTCCTTCCAGGAAACCCTGTCCAAGCTGTAGAGCTGCAGCAGTTTCTCCCCCTTTGTTTTGCTAAGCATGACCTACCTTTCCTCTTAGTCTTTAAGCTCCCAAAGGCCCCAAAGCAATGTGTCCAGGGGCCTTGCATATCATGGGCACATATATATTCTTGCATGTCTGAGGGATGTTGAGCTTTATGCAGAACCTCTGTCTTGTTCATCTTTATAATCTCTGTGCCAAGTAGAGGGCCTAGCACACTAATCAGTGTTTGCTGACTGAGCAAATGAACATGTGAATGAGGAAAATCATGGAACTTCACAATGTAGTAGAAGGGGTTCCAAGTATTGTCCCCAAGCTCCACCACAATTCTCTTGTCCTTTGGGGGATTCACTGCCAGGGGAGCTCAAATTATAAAAGGCAGATGAGAGATGAGCTGCTTTTCATTTGTCTGGGCACATGTCCAATGACCCCTCTGTCTGTGGGGCTTTGTGATACACAGAGCTAGAGCCCGCCATTGGGGCTAGAGTCTAAGGTGAGCTCTCCTTCTCCCTCTGCCTCATCAGGCCTATAGAAGGCATGAGAGTCAGAGCCACAGCTGCTCCCTGGGCACAGGGGGCACTGAGGCTCCTGTCACTGAGGACACAGCAGGAAAATGAGAAGCCAGGCAGTGCACGTGATACACAGCCCTATCCCAAAGTGACTAGAGTGTCAGTCAGACTAGCAAATAAGAAGGAAGGTAGAGAGACAGAAGCAATAATAGGAAGGAATAATAGACACCAAGATGAAGATTTTGTACCTGAGAAGGGATTTGAGAAATATTGAAATTTCCCTGTAGGTGAAAATGAGGAGAATGAAAGCAGGGTGTGCTGATGACAAATTACCTACAAAGTACACTATTTTAAATAACCTCCCACATACATATAGATCATGGTTACATAAAATCATTTTGATTTCATTATGTTAATGTTAATAAATTTTATTTTTCAGGTGTACATGCCTAAACACCTCAAGGTTCTTAAACACAAAATAATCAAAAAGCTAATTAATCACAAATGGGCAACTTTCCCAAGTAACTGTCGGAACAGTTACAATTAAGAAATAATACCCTATCCACAAAGCAGAATAAAAATACATACATGGACAAGAAACTTCATTAAAAGTCATAAAAACTAAAAAGATTGTCATTTCTTAAGCTACCTAATTTTCCTAATTGTATTTGGGGGGAAACAGGGTAAGGGTTATTTCTGAGGCCTGTGCCCCTAAATGGACCTTTTGTCTGTCTTCCTTACTGAACTCATCCTCTTTGGTCAAGTGATTAAATCTTGACTCATGCATCTATTAACTGTTTCCCCATCTGTTTTAGAGACTTAGATGTCTGACAAGCACATCTTCATCTCCCCAAGTGCTGGCTGAGAACCCTGAATAGAACAGGGGCAGGCTTAGGTGCTTGTAGGATGACAAAAGTTTTAGCTCCATCAAGTTTCCACGGGTTTCAGATTCATCTTAGTGAAAAACTGCTCTTTTCCTTTTGTGAGTGTATTATACAGACTTCAGCCAAGTTCTTTGCTGTAATCAAAATATAGGAATCTGTGGCATTTGAGGCTTCCCCACACAGTCATCCACCCATAGGAGACAATAAGAATGCTAATCAGCACTCTGAGACCTTATGAATGGGGATTCTTTGAATTTTAAGAAGTAGAAACTCAATTAAAACAAAGCAAAACAAAAAGTTGTTGGAGTTGGAGGGGGCTCCTCAATTGCTCACATAAGTAGGAAGAAGTCCAGGAAGTGTGTTGGTTTCTGATACAGTTGGATCCAGGTCACACAGCTAATTAAGGCAAAACCCAGTACTAGAGTTTACTCTGGGTCCTCTGACTCCCAGGGCAATTCCATTTCTATTACATGGTGCTACCTTTATGCTACCTCAATCAATATCAGCTGAATTAAAAAGCAAAATGAAACAAGAAGGGCATGTCCCCTCCATGGGTTCACTGTGGTAATTTATTCTAATTTTTACTTCTTAGTACCTGTGCAGTGCATGTTCCCAAGGAAACTAAAATATGCTTTTGGGTTTTTTCATGAAGAAACAAATAATTGCTTTCTACCTACTTGTATTATACTTTACGTCCTCAGCAGATTGAGATTTGTTTCTCAATCATTTGTCCACCCATTTATTCTGAGAACATTATTTAGTATTTCCTGGGTTACACATAATGTGGTGGACAGGCATTTGGGATGCAAATGTGATGAGGACATTGATAAAGATAAATTCAAGTAGAAGGCCTGGGAAATAGAAAAAGAAACATCTTCATTTGTTCATTCTTTTAAACAACAGATATGTATTAGGCATATAGTAGGTGTTAGGAACCATGGTAAGTATCAGTAGTGGGCATAAAAAGTAGAATTATTTGAGGAACTGCAAATAATTCAGTATGACAGAAGCATAGTGTACCTATGGGAGCCAGGTAGAAAGCATGGGTCACTGTGCAATCAGCAGACACGCTTGGAGAGGGACCATAGGCAGGTTTTACACAAGTGGCACCATGCTGCCATTTTCATTCTAGGAGCTCTAGTTGTAAGTCTGTGGGCTGTGTGGAGACTGGAGAATATCAGAGAGAGAGGTTATAGAAATATTTCTGGGTGTGGAGAGAGACAATACTAGGCAAGGGCTAGCGAATTCAGAGTGCAAAATGAGTAAGACTTAGTGACTCATTTAATGTGAGGGGTGAGAGATTCTGGGCATCTGGTTCAACAGTGAGATCCTCAGCTTAGACTGGAAAGCTCTGAGGAAAGGAGTAGACTTGTTTCTGTGGTGTTCATATTACTTACCTGGAACACACTGCCTGATAGAGAGGAGGTATTGTTGAGTAAGAACTTGAATTTTACAAAAAAGAGTGGTACAAAGTTTGAGGAAGTTGTGGTGACGGAATTCATTCTAATCCAGAAGGAGGGTCTCCCCTAGGAGATGACCTTTAGCCAAAGGTTGAAGAATGGGTTGAAGTTAGTGAGGGAAGATGGAGTAGAAGCTTACAGTATGTTTGTATACAACTGAAATTCCACCCAGCACCCTGCTCCTTGGTTTTTCATTGTGGGTGCTGCCTCCGCCTCCTCTCCACTCTGGCTTTGCCTCTTGGCCTTCTGTTCCAGAATCTCTTCTGTGTATCTAGGGAGACGGTGGGTTGAGATCATTATAGTAACTACTGTTTATTAAGCAGTTTTGATCACCAGTCTCTTTTATCAGCCCTCATCCTTAGAAAATGAACACTAGATCCTTGGGGTTTGCTGCTAAGGTGGAACTTAGCCCCTGGTTAGGGTCTTATCAGGTTTCCAGCGTAGTAAGGAAGGCTTTTACACCATTACAAATTCTAAGAAATCCTGAAAAAAATCATTTTATGAGGCACCTTTTAGATTTTTTGAAAAAAAAAAATTAGACAATGTTCAAAGTATTGTTTCATCCCTTCATTTGGTTGTCTGTGTTTTTCTGTGGTACACAGAATAGGAGAGTATTTACAGGAACATGCAATACAGTAGAAAAAAATAGAAAATTAATGTAAAAATTGAGACAGGAAAAAAAATAAGATAAAATGAATCACAGAATGTCTCAGGTATGTTGTGCTTTTTAAAACAATTCTGTATGTGGCAGATTCACAAATATTTGAACTCTTAAAGGAAGCACAAGCAATCTGCCTGTCATCTGGTTAAAATGAGTTGTGTGAATTATAGTGAATTTCTTTCCAACCAAATACACATTTTTAATGGAAGGAAATGTACTTTAGAGGAACATTTAAAAAAAATTCTTGATTGTCTCAATTGTCTCAGAGATGTGTGTAGCCTTGTTTTGCATGTTCTGTAATAGTAATTGGGAATTGCATAGTTTAATCCATTGTTTAGGGAGGCTTGGCCACATTTAAAAGTCTAAACATCTATGAAAATCTATTCTAAATGGCTGAAAGTTTTTCAGTGTGCATTTTGATTTTGGACATTTTGGGCTCAGGGAATTCATCCCATAGTTGGCTAAAAGTATTCTTGCTGAAACACAAAGTAATCATGCTTTCAATTTGCAAAATCTCTCTTGCTGTGAGCAGCTCTACCTGGTGAAGAATATTTTTTCTAAAATTAACACCAATTCTAATCCTTTCCAATGTTCCAATACCATCCTACAGTGACATCTCTGTTTCTGTGGTCATGAGATTCAGTGTGTACATTGTTGATCCTCCCCCAAATGGCATCTGTAGCTTTTGATTCATATATTACATGAAATAGGGTGCTGCAGCAGTGCTATTCATAGATGATAAACGGAGCCTGTGTAGAATTCCATGATGCTCTTGTCAATAGGAATTTCTCAGAGTGAAATCTCCATGTAGAAAGAAATTCTAGGTCTTACACTCAGACAGTGGCAAGGTATATCCATGTCATGGGGGTATTACCATTTTTAGAAACCTGACGCAGCATATGATTTTATCTGTGTTTTCTACGTGTACAGTTTTAAGGCTTGAACTAGACTTTTCACCTGGAACATCTTAAATTTAATGTACAGTTCAGCATGCCATTTTAACTTAAAAATAGTGTGGAAAAATATTTTAAAGTGTGTTTGTATTTTATAACTTGAGTAATATTAATTATATTTGGCACGGTACTCAATTTGGAGATGCACAGCCTTATGTAGATAATTTAGTTTGCTGTATGTGTTAGTATGGGTAATTAAGCATGAGCTACTTCAATAGAAAAAAAAAATACCTTCAAGATCTTGGATACTTAGCACAACAAAAGTTTGTCTTATTCTTATAAATGGTAGGTAAGTAAGCAAGGGACAAGACCTCTATTTGGCAAGTCACCTTAGCAGGTCTCTTATAGCCTGTGACACTGCCATCACAGTCCTGGGGCTGGGATCAAGGAGGAGAAGCATGGAAGTGTCACATCAACTTTGTTCCTCATCCCAGGAGTGACCCGTCACTTTCACATATATTTCATTGGCTAGAACTAGCATATGGTCCCATGTAACTCTAGGAGGATCACGGAGTATAGCTCTGGGAATATTGGCTAGGCAATATTTTCCCTGCCACGCTATTTTGGAAGGGGTTGACAGCAAAAATAACAACAAAAATTGTTTCCTCTAATTTTTAAATGGATTTGCACTTTGTTATTTAATTAATATGGATAGTTGACACGACCACTGAAGCAGAACAGTGTGCTGAGCTGTAGGAGCCTGGGCACCTCGTCATGTGCTATTCCATGCTCACTAACTTTGTAAATCAGTATTCATCACTTATACTGTTTCCCCTGTTTTCTCCTCATTTGTACAATTACTAGATCATGTCTAAGATTCTTTATAACTCCAAAATTTGCATCTCTTTATTTTACTCAGGGTGTAGCCATAGGTACAAAATGTATCTGTATGTAGGCTCTGCATTGAAAGAGAACCTATAAAAGGACCGTGTATGTTTATATAGAACTTTTAACCAAGGATATCATATGTTCACTGAGGAAGCTGAAACTTAAACATAGAAGTCTGATTTCAGTGGTGCATGTGCTACCCTGATTCTATTGAACAAAGATTTATTTGCTGCGGTGCACAGGAGTTTGCAAGATGCTTAAGGTACAAAAATGAGTTGTTCTGATGTAATTTCATTCTGGATACACTAGAATTCTAGCATTGGAGATAAATCTAGATAGACAAATTCTTTGTGCCCTGGGAGGTACTGTGGTGGCAGTATGTACAAACATGGATGGAATATGAGTCTCTGGACTTGGCACAGCTTGGTGGGTGGGAAAGACTGACTGAGCTGAATCTGAATCTCCAAGGATGAAATTGAGCAAGTTTGGAAAAAAGAACAAAGGCATAAAAGAGCATGTTATACAGGGAGATGCATCAAACACTGTATTAATATTAGAGCTATACTGTCCGGCCCTGCAGCCACCAGCCTCAAGTGCCTGAGGACTTCGAGCACTCGGAATAGGGCTTGTTTAAATTGGTACTTTTTAAATAAAAATACACAATGTATTTCAAATATTTAGTTCAAAAAAAGGAATGTAAGCTATCTCATTTGTAATTTTTATATTGATTTCGTAGTGAAATGAATATTTGAGATAGATTAGGGTTAATAAAATTTATTAAGGATTAATTTCAATATGCACAACGTATGTACTTAAATGAATAATACAAATGGCAAAAAAAGAAAAAAATTAAATTCAACCATTTCTACTAGAAATTTAAAATATATGTATGACTTGCGTTCTATTTTTTGTTCAACTGGGCCATGCCAGAATGTAACTTGTAAAGGAAGATGTTACAGAGGGTGGCAGAAATCAGAGTGTGGATAGTTTTGGGGGTTGTCCTCTAAGCAGGTTGGTCTTAAGAGTTGTGGGGTCAAATTTGCACTTTAGTTAGCTCTGGGCTATGTGGATGATGGTTTTCGAGACCCTGGAATGGAGGCTGAGATATGCTGATCTGAAGGCTAATGCAGTATTCAGGGAACAAATATGAAGGGTTGCAGAAGGGCAGTGTCACTATGGTGATATGGAGTTGGAATCTGGAGAAAGAAAGAGTTAACGTGACTATGGGGTGACTGGTATACAGATGTGAGTTTTGAAGAAACAGGTTATGCACTGGGAAGGATAACTCCGTTTCCCTTTGGGAATGTTGGCATGACTTGATTGTGAACACTCTAGAGTTAGGGCAGATGAATCTGAAGCTCTGGAAAGAGGTCAGAGCTAGAGAAATATATTTGGAAGTGGTCAGGTAGTGGCAAGAACAGTGGGATTCTACACAATTATCCAGAGAGAACATTGTGTGAGAAACATAAAATAGAAATGATTGCCTGAGAAAAATCAATATTTCAGGAAGGACCAGAAGAAAATATATTAATGTATATGACTGATTCCCTCAAGGATCACTAATTTTTATTATAATTAATGCAGAACAATTATTTTCTTGTAAAATTTTACCTCTAAAATATAATATTTGATATGGTACATTAATAGCCAGAATTCTATATCAAAAATTTGTAAGGGGACAATTTTTCCAAAACTATGAATAGATAGTGAGTTGGTATTATCTTTGAATAAAGAAGAAGTTAGCTAGCATTACCATGTCGGCACATGAGCTGTAGCTTGTCTAAGCAAAACCAAAGGAGTAGTGCTCTCAGTTATCAGAAGCAACAAACTAGCTATGAGATGGGATCTTGGGGGAAGCTTTGGATTTGGGTAGAGGCTTTTGACAATATTTATGAAAGTAATTCCAATAGAGTGGTGTGGTAGAAGCCAGATTGCAATTAAATCTATTTGTACTGAGGAGTGAATGGGAGTTGAGAATGTGCAACAAGGAGTATATGCTCCTCTTTCTAGAAGCTTGTTTAGAGGGAAGTGAAATGAGGGGCAGTGTGGTATAGCTCAGTGATAGAGAGCCTTGGGGTTCAGTCTCCTGTACCACCCAAAAATGTGTGTGTGTGTGTATGTGTGTGTGTTAATTATAACTGGTGTCCAGATAGTCATACTTGCTATCTTGATTCTGGCTCTTGCTACAAATAGTCACATGCAGTTCAGAGCTGCCCAATGACTGGGAATTAGCACTGGGAAAGTGCTACTAGGTCTTGCTTTCTTGGACTGAACTTTACATAGTTATTTGTAATTGGCAGCATGTGAAGGAAGTGACCTGTCACTCCTGCCTTTGTAGGACTCATTTTAAAAAACTATCAAGCATTCCACAAAGTACAGAGCATAATACAACAGACATCCAGTTCACAGCTTCCCAAAAGAAGCACTAATACCACTGCAGGTGCCATGCATCCCTTCTTGCCCTTGGTGGCAGTTTATGAAAGCCTACCTTCTTGCCAGTGTTTTTCACTGTCAAATTGAAACATTTGCCAATCTGATGAGTGAAAAATGATGGAGCCATATTTTTCAAATTACCCTTGGAGTTTTTGGGGATACCACATGGATAAGAAATATAGCCCCAAAAGGAAATAATATATTGATTAAGGTTCACAATATTTATTAAAATTGAAGGTAAGAGAATATCAACATGTATGTGTGTATGTTAGTGAGTCAGAATATTTTGAACATCCTGTTGGTATTTGGTCACCCATTGATGGATTTGGCTGCTACTCCCATAGGAATCAGGGTAGGCTTCTTTTGACAGGTGCTATTTAACAATAAAAGTGATGGTCTTGTACCTGTCTGTTCCCTGTTAAAAACCTTGCTAAAGATAAGCTCTGGATCTTAGAAGCTTCCTCACATATTTGTAGGTGTCTTCAGAAATCTTTACTTTACCCTTTTAAATTATTTTTGGTTTTCTATTTGCTTTTTTCTCTTTTTTAACTTTTAAAATACTAATTTCTGGAAAGACTGAGACCCAGAGGCTTGAAGAAGATCTAGATAATTTCTTTTGGGCTGTTGTTTAAGGCTTGGGTTTTGTGCTAACAGGCAGTGGGAAGTTGTCTGTGCATTGACATTTGGTAACATGTGGTATTCAGAGTAACAGTTGGTGGTTGACATGAAGTTGAGAAGCAATGTTCAATATATGATATTGGCCTTGCCTACCAGAAAAAGTAAATGTGGAGATATGCTGAAGCCACTTGACCATGAATTTATGAATGGAGAAGTGAGGTCTCTTTATTCTGTTGTGCCCTTACCCCTTGTGCACTAGTATATACCCTTACCCCATACTTAGTACACTAAGTAGCTGTCACAGATTAATGCACACCAGAATCCCCTTTATTTTCTTCCTATAACAGTAAACCACAGCTTGAACAAAGGCTTATAAAGCTAGTAAAGCTCTTTTGGGTATTCTGACGAAGACCCAAGGGCCCTAGTTTGGCATGGAACTAAAATTTTGATCCAGTAAAGGCTGGGTGACTGTCAGCCTTGATTATAGGTCCTTCTTGAAGTCATGATTGCACAACCTCCTTGGATAACCTGTTTCAGAGCACAGTTTTAGCGATTGAGGGATTTCTTTGGTTTTATCCTAATTCTTGTTTATTGAACCATTACACAGTTGAGAGACATCTTCTTAATAACGATTTATAAGTGGTTGAGTCTCTCAAATCTCCACCATAGTTTAAGTGAACAGGTTATAGTACATTAGCAAAATTATTTTCATAAGATGAGGATAAAGTGGCATTGATGTTAAGAGTTGGCTCCCATTCAGAGGTTATGCGGTTCTTGGTGACTCCAGGTTTTAGTGTACCACAATGAGATGGCTGGTTAGTATCAGGATAGGTTAGGCCATTCCTGTGCTAGCAGATGAAATTGAAGTGACTTAATTCATTGAAAGGGGAAGTCGTGCGTGGTATTCTCCACCAATAGTCACAGCATCTGGAGCATATGGCCACCAGGTCCCCACAGCAAGAGAAAGGAAAGAGAGAGGGTCTTCCAGTGCCAGGCCGAGAGGGGCTCACATCCTGTCTGCTTAGATGCCGATGATAAGACTATATTCACATGGCCTGAGGCTGCTTGCAAGGGCAGTTGGGACATATAACTGCCTTTGTCTCAGGAAGGGGACAGTGGAGCAGGGTCTGGTTTTCACATAGCATTACCCTCAGTAGATTATTGTTACTGGCCTAGGTATGACTTGACAGAGTTTGTTGATGAAAAGCGAAGATATGCATCATTGTACCACAGATTAAACTCTACCAATTTGGTTGGCCTGATTAACACATTTTGTTACAGAAGTTTCATGTACTCAGACGGGCGGAAATGTGTTTTTGGCTTTGCCAACTGATAACTTATTTTTATCTAATTCCATTCCAATGTCCTTTTAAATTCCCCCTCCATCTGTTTTCCCTCTTATATTCCATATCCATGGCTAAAAGATGCATTGGACTTGCTTGGAAAGAGTGAACTGTTTTCTTGAGTAAATGGATGGATTTTTGGCAAGATTTAACATTAGAAAAAAAGGAGTAAGAACAGAGAAATGGGACCCATTTAACCCCCACTCTTCATTTCCTTTCCCTTTCCCCATCATTTCTACTCAGTTTAACATGTGCTTCTAATTTGGGCCAGGAGAAAAACATTTAAATATTCCAAGCCTTCATCTGTTGCCAAGTGGCATGGGGAGACCAGAGTAGGGGGCCAAGGAGACAGAACAGAAGAGAGAACTGATTGCGGTCACTTGGGATGAGGCGTGGGTAGAGGGAAAGTTGAAGTGAATCACTTCTATAGCCATTGTGCTCAGTGCACTGGACCCAGGGGAGGTAAACTTCTAGAATAATTTTATTTTTCACACCCTTCAAGAAGTTCTGTCAAAGTTTTCCTTATCCACAACGAAATCTCAAGGGATCCTGGGGCTTTCCTGGTCATTTTCAGGTACAATCCAGTCTAACAGCAAAGCCTCCCTCTTCCAATTTAAGCTTCTCTGCCTCCCTTAACTCAGAACGGGGTGCAGGTGTGGAAGCTGGAAGTGCAGTCCTGGAGGAGCAGGGGGCCAGGGTTTAAGAGAGCTCGGTAGGTAGAAGAGAAGTGAGGCAAGAGGCAAAAAAGTAAAGTTGGAATCTGGCATTAGTGACTTCTAGGTATGATTGATATCCAGATACCATTGTTCTCTTTTATTTTTTTTAATTTTTTTCCCCTGTGGGGTAGTTTTGTGGATTTCCTTGGAGATTGCACGGTG
This sequence comes from Geosciurus inauris, assembly GCA_004024805.1. NCBI lineage: Eukaryota > Metazoa > Chordata > Mammalia > Rodentia > Sciuridae > Geosciurus > Geosciurus inauris. The sequence goes on from PVHX01006407.1 coordinate 74,790, forward strand.
GTGACTTTTCAAGGCCCAGGAATGTGATGTCAGATCTGGCTGGTGGCTTGTCCCTCTCGGAGTCTCTGTATTCAGAGGTATGCCTGTAGGCTCTTTGTGCTGGGGTCAGCTTATCCATTGCAGGACACCTTTTGGATAGGACACTTTTTGTGGCAACTCACATAGCTACTTTCTGCTCACGTGCACATCTGGGCTACAACAAATGAACAAGACTCCTGTTAGCCAGCGTAGACTCTTTTTTCAGCTCTCCTGTGATTGGCTTTCCCATTGCATTATTGGCCATTAGAATTTTTTGAGTGCAGACGAGGATTAATCTCTGCATCCCCCAAATCCAAGCAGACCCATGCCAAGTTCTCCAGATGGCTCCAGAGTTACCCCACTTACTTGATAGGGCAGCTAGAAGTGAGGGAAAGACAGTTATCTAATAATAACTCTCCAGTGGGGCCATTTCTTCAAAAGCGGTGAATTTTCAGCTTTTACTCATCTAGCATGAAGGTGGGTAACGAGCCCTCTGGGCTCACTTTCTCAGAGTCTTGTTACCATTGGATCTGGCCTGTCCCCTGAGGCCCATGTGTTAAGGCTTGATTTCCCCAGTGGTGCTATAGAAAGGTGGTGAAACTTTTAAGAGGTAGGGGCTTGTGGGAGGCCTTTAAATCTTTGGGGTTATGCCCTTGAAGGAATTGTGGGGCTCTAGCCACTTACCCCCTCTGTTTTTGTTTCAAGACCACGAGGTGAGTGGTTTACTCCACCACACAGTCCCAACATGAAGTGTTGTCTTGCCATTGGCCCAAAGCATTGGGGCCAATCATTCATGGACTAAAACCTCTGAAACCTTAAGCAAAATAAATCTTTAAATAAGTCTCCCCCTTGGTACTGCGAGTTGAACCTAAGCCCTTGCACATGCTACACAAGTGCTGTACCACTTAGCCACATCCCTACTATTAAATAATTGTCCTAGGTTACCAGTTAGTAAATGTTTTTTTTAAACAATGAGTCAGTATTACTGGCCTGTCTACTCTTTAGACAGGCTAATAGCTTGTGAATAAGGTACTGTATACTTGTGGTTATAGGATAGGAAAGGCATTGGCTTACTTAAAGCCTAGTTTTTATTTCAGTAAAAAAACAAGTCCTAGTCAGTGGACTTCCTACTGCTGGCCTGAGGTATCCTTGCACTTCTGAGGAGCAGGGAAGTCATCAAATAGTCCTTTTGGAATGCTCCTCCTTTGCTTGCTACAGTCTCCTGGAAAATTTCTAGAAAAGGGATGGCTTTAATGCCTGGCCTCTGCTTACCCAGAACTATATCTCTGCTCAGCTTCCATGTTCTTCCCTGACAGCAGAGCCTTCTGTAAGAGAATTCTCTTGCCAATTTAGAGAGGTGCTGCTGTGATCTGACAAATGGAGGTACTCCCTGCCTACCCTCTATTCTGATGCAGTTCTGAGAACCCAGAGATGTCCACAAAGAGGGGAACTTATGTATACATTGGAAAAAGACAAGAAAATCTCTTCATTTAGGAATCCAGTCAATACTGTTTATCAAATTTTAAACTGCCCATTTATTAATAATGTATTAGTAATTCATGGATGTAGAAAGAATAGTTGGTCGTGATCTGAGTCATGTGTAATAGGAAAGGGGAAACTGGATAAAGAAGAGAAAGGAAGGAAGAACAGCCCTTTGTTAGATGAGTTCCAAGTGTATTCAGGAGAATTTCTGGGCCCTCTTTACTGTGAGAACTGTAGGCACCCTTGTTAGGAAACTTACCAGACACTGTGATGAGGCAGGGTAGTTCCCCAATGGTAATAACTTGCAAAAATAGAGGGCTACATCACACCAGGTTGTTGGCGTTGACATCATTCATTGATGTTATGCAGACTCCCCCGGTTTTGCTGGAATTCCTGAGTATGTGTGTTTAGTGCTGTACTGTTTGATCACGTGCAGGCTTATGCATTCACCACTAATGTCAAGATGCACTGCAGTTCCATCACCACAGGATCCTTCTTCTTGTCCTTTTGTAACCATGGGCACCCCTCCCCCTACCTGCTCTACCTGACAGTCACTAATCTGTTCTTCATTTCTAAAACTGCTATTTCAAAATGTTACAGAAATGGAACCACATGGTATAAAGAGTATTTCATTAATTGTCATTACTTGGAAATTATGGAATTAGAACAGCTTTTTTCACTCAGCATAGTTCAACTCATAAAAATCTGGGTTGATATAGACAAAATGTTGATAGAAAAACATTTATTTGGTACATTTTAATACCAGTAGTTATTTATTACAGTTAAATTCCTATTATATCCTTGGCTTCCCTATAGTGGGAATATTTTGTAACATATATTTGTAACATATATAAGCTAATATTTTGTAACATTGCCAGCTTTGCACATACACATTTCATTACAAAGTGAATGTGAAATGCCCCTTGAAGACTGTGTGGACATTCCATGCATTTTCAGGTTTTATTGTAAATAGCTGCACACAACTGGGTGACTCAGTCCCTGGAGACTTCAAGGAATAATATTGACCACATTCCTCCTATCAACTCCTGATTACTTTGGCTTTATAAGGAATGTTCCCTCCAGTAACAAACACTCCATTAGAGAGTTAAGTTCTTTAAAGAAAACTGGGTGAGTGTTGATGAAGGGAACAGAAATCAGTGGATTGTTTTAAAAATAAGAAGGGAAAAGAAGTTCACAGAGTTTGTCAAGATATTTCTGGTTACTTAGTCTTAAGATATTTGGGAATAGATTGGATCAAGCTGTTTGGCTTTTCCTCAGAAATTTTGTATATTGACAGTTAACTTGGCCTTAGCCAAGGCATTGTGGAGGCCACTGAATTTGGTGTTTGGGCTGACCCTACAGGATGCCTTTTCTCTTGGTGTAGATAATGCTGAAGCAGATGGTCTCACAGGAGGACCACCAGTGTATGACAGTGTATTTTAGAATGCTGGATTGAACCAAAGAAGGAAACAGAGCTTTACAAAATGTTCCTATGGATTCATTTTCTTTTGGAAAGGTCAAAGTATATTTCTACTGCAGTGAAACGACACAATGAATATCTATCCAGTAACATTCATTGATAATTTTATCCAGCATTTCTCATATTGTAGTGATTTTGATGCTCTGGGGAGACAGTTGCAGCACAAGAGGCAGAGGCAGGGCAGAGGCTGTCTCTGAAACTCCTCTGAGCACTCAAGTGGAAGGCAAGTGTTGTTTCTCAGATACGTTTCCTTTGGGAATGGGATGTAGTTTGATTTTTAGGGGGTTTGTTTTTAAATGTCATCTTTTAATTATATTTTGTATAATGATGAAGAGAAGTGCAATTTAGTTATGGGAATAAATCTTAAAAGGCTCAGTGACTCCTTTATCTACTGCTTAAAACAACTCCCACTAGTAAAGAGTGTTTCATTAATTGTCATTACTTGGGAATTATGGAATTAGAACAGCTGACATTCCTTTTATCATTCATATATTTAAGTGACAATGGCATTACTTACTCTAAGTTCCTTCCCTAGTAAAAAAAATTGTAAGGGTATGACAAGAAATAGAGCACTCTTCACTTATTTTGGAAGGCCGTTTTTCTAATGGACATATAAAAGAAACTATTATTGCTGGGTTTTAACAGAAGGAGATATATACATATAACAGTACCTCAGAAATTTTAACAGTGAGTCAAGATGTTCAAAAGTGCATTAGTGGGTTTTCATGTTTTCACACTAAGAAAGGAATATTTTTTCCTAACACACACACACACACATACGTACATGCACACTCCCTTTCTCTTTTCTTCTCCCTCCATCTGTCCGTCCCCACTTCTTCCTCCTCCTCTTCCTCCTCCTTCTTCTTGAGAGAGAGAGAGAGAGAGAGAGATGGATAGATAGATTGATAGGTAGGTAGATAGGTAGGTAATCTCATTCAAGTACATCAGCCACTGTGTTTTACCTCTGGCACCTCTTGTATTTTATTTTCATTGGTCAGCAAAAGGCTGGGCCAAGTGATTCAAGCTGGAGCTAATCCTGTAAATCTGTGTTTTGTGGAAATGAAATCAGAGTAAGCAGGAGCTGTGGTATCTGTCCAAAGACTGTGTTGACCTGCCATCTGCAGGCATGCCTCCAGGGGTCCACGTGTCCCAGTACATTGAACCGAGGGATTTACTGAATCTCTAGTATCTCTGGACTGTACTTCTTGGAACACTTCTTTTTCCCAGATTGAACTTGCTTGATTCTAGTCAGCTTTCTACTTGTGGCCCGGTTTTAATAAGGAAACCTAATAATATCTTTGAAATAAATGAAGACATTTCTCAGCACTGATGATTCTATATTGCCAGTGTTTCCTCAAAGACCTTTTATGGATATTATTCACCTTATGAAAATGAGTATGTGAAAAGCCCACATTTGGTTGGAAGTGATTATTTAATTAGTGATTATCTTAGAGTACTTAAAATATAATTTCATTTTTAAAAAGTCTCACCTACAAATTTGGGGGAGTATATGATTACCTGAATCTTCACATACAATTCAACCCATTAAAAAGAAAACACAACAAATTAAAAATCAAACAAAAATAGCTTCTATCTAAAACATGGAGAATGTCCAGAGATATTAAACCATTTAGTAGACTGGAAGAAAAATGTTATTTGCAATGTTTTACTTAACAAAACTTAATTCTCTTGTCTTCTAGGATCTTAGATTGAAATTTGAGAGAAAAGAGAGAAAAATAAATATTGTATTTGGGAGTTATATCAAGATACAAGAAGTGGAGTGTGAGTTCTTGGTTAACTATATGCATGTGAATATATTTAGCCTTTAATTCTTAATAAGTGCTAAGCACTAAGCAGGGCATAACCATTTCCTTTATATTTTCTGAAGGTTCTGAATTACCCTATTTTCCAGCCAGTTCCATCAGCTCACCTTCTTTTCTTGTTTCTGCCTTCACATGTTTAATTTTATTCTTCTGGTCTTGTTGGAAGACCTTTGCGTTTTAAAATTCTTCATCACTTAAGACCATAGCTGACTCACCTTTCCCAATTCCTCCTTCGGGCACTTTAAGTGGACCTTCTTCCTCTGGAGCCCCACAAAGCCTCTTTTCTGTCACTCGTGGAACTTACCTCTTACACTCTCCTGTGCTTACAGGTCTTTCTCTGCTGTGACAGTCTACATCCCTTGAGGGCGTCAACTCCGGGAGCCATCCATCCTGGACCTAGCAGCTGCTGGTTGGCCAACTCCAGAGCCATGCCCAGCCCCCTTTGTCCTTGGGCATGTTTCTACTTTAGAGTTCGAGGCGCCATCCTGTCATGTTCCTCACATTCCTTAAATCTGGGGTGCCCAAATAATCCAGTTTGGGCAATGAAGTATAAGGTGTTTGTGGACCTTTAGCAAAGCCTTTGTTTCTTATAAAAGCGACAAAGTCGATCTGGAGACAACTGACAAAATTTAAATATGGGTAATAGATTAGCTTGAGATTTATTGCATTGGTGTGAAATTTCTGAATTTGGAAACTGTGCTGTGAATATATAAATGAATATCTTTATTCCAGGCTACTGTTGATTTGCATAAGCTTCAAAAACTGTTGTTTTCTTAAACTGCAGAAACCTAAACTCTAGTACCTAGGAAGGAAGGGGATTGTTCAAAGAGAGCTTTTAAGTGAATGTTCAAAGTTTCTTTTCTACAAGTTGATTAGAAAGCAGTCTAGCTCAGATTGTATTAAGGATCACTGTTGTCACAGCCTATAGAAACTAATCCACAGTCTGCTCCATACCATGGAAAACTTCTTTTAAAAGGAAAGTCTGCCTTTGTATCTTGTGAAGGACTTATTGACAGAAGTGTGTGGGGCCAAGGATATAAACAACTAGAGAAATTTTTTAGGCAGAAGATCGATCTTTGGGCTCAGCTTGAAAAGTCAATCATCCAGTGGCGAGTCTCTAAGGAAACAGTTCAGAAATTGCTACTGGTACATATATGAATATACCACAGTGAATGCTACCATTATGTATATCTGTAAAACAAACTGAAAGATAATAGTGAGTAGAAAGAAGGCCCGTAGAGTAGAGGAAGGGGAATGGGGGTGGGAGGAGGGGACAGAAAGAGGAAGTATTGGGGATTGAAATAGAGGAAATTATATTTTGTTTATGTATGACTGGGTCAAAAAGAACCCAAATATTATGTGTAACTATAATGCACTAATAAAAACAGGAAAAAGAAAAAGAATTGCAGCTGGAAAGTAGGAGGTTGAAGTCTATGTCCATGGCAAGAAGAGAAGAAATCAGAATATATGTAGCTTTATTGGGCTTTCTAGGCTTCTTCCAGATTTGCAGCGTCTCACTGGGGTACCGTGGTACTTTTATTCCTGTGCAGTTATCATAACTAGTGTTCAAGGGTAGTGGAAGCTCTTGCCCAGTGCTAGTACTAAATGCTAGTTCATCAGTTCACTCAGTAAGTTTGCATGTATTTTATGGTAAAACCCAGTGAGAAAGATGTTTCTGGAGTGACTAAGTCCAGCATTCAGAAGAGAAATCTACTGACACAGTTGAGCCCCTCCTTTATACAAGTCATTTTACTAAGTTCCAGAAAATCTAAAGTCAAATGGAAATTAGTGGTTAGAAAATGCACAGATGTAAATGGAGCTTTTGGGTGAGGATATGGGGGGGAAATGTACACTTATGTATTGTTGGTTGGACTGCAAATTAGTGCAACCACTTTGGAAAGCAGTCTTGAGATTCCTCAGAAGACTAAGAATGGAACCACACTATAGACCTAGTTGTCTCACTCCTTGCTATTTATCCAAAAGAACTAAAATCAGCATACCATAGTGGTCCATGCATATCAGTGTTTATAGTAGCTCAATTCACAATAGCCAAATTTTGGAACCAGCCCAGCTGACTGTCAGCAGATGAATGGATAAGGAAAATGTTGTATACATACACAATTGAATTTTATTCAACCATAAAGAAGAATGAAATTATGTTATTTGCTGCTAAGTGGGTGGAATTGGAGAACATCATACTAAGTGAAATAAGTTGGACTTAGAAAGTCAAAGGTGAGAGGTTTTCTCTCATTTGTGAAAGCTAGAGAGAGATTTTTTTTTAAAGGGGGAGATGTCTTGAAAATAGGAAGACCAATAGAGTAGAGGAAGGGTATAAGGAGGGAGAGAGAAGAGCAGGCATGGGTGTACTGGGGAATAAAATCTACCAAATTGTGCTATGTCTATGTACAAATATATCACAATTAATCTGCTTATACATATATGTATATATATAATGATGCACTAATTAAAATGATGATAATTATAATAGAAGGGGGATCAGTAGAGTAGAACAAGCAGATGAGAGGGAAGGAAGAGAGGAGGCTAAGGGAAGATGCTGGGGAATGAGATTGATCAAATTATATTATGTGCATATACAAATATGGCCTAATGAATCCCACCATTATATAAAATTATAATGCACCGATAAAAGGGAAACATTAAAAATTTTAATATTTTTACATGACAGTAGATTATATTTTGAAATATTATAAATACATGGAATAAGTATAACTTGTTCCCATTAGGATCCATTATTGTGATTGTACATGATGTGGATTTACACTGGTCATGTTTATACATGAGGACAGGGAAGTTATGTCTGATTCATTCTACTCTCTCCTATTGCCATCCCCTCTCCCTTCCCTTCACTCCCCTTTGTCTATTCCAGTGAACTCTAATCTTCCCTCCCTTGTTATGGGTTAGCATTCACATATCAGTAAGAACATTCTGCCTTTGGTTTTTGGGGACTGGTTTATTAAAAAAGTATACAGAGCTTTCTGATGTTTTGAAAGAACCCAAACATAGCCTAAGTTAATGTTTCAGCATGAATCTGAGGAAACAGTCACAGGGTGTGTATACTAGAAGTCAAAGCCCAGAGAGTTCAATTTCAGTGTCTATTAAATATAGATGATACTAGCCTGATAGTCCCATGAGATTATTGTGAGGATTGAAATCAAGATCATGTAGGTGGGGCTGGGGTGGTGGCTCAGTGGTAGAGCACTTGCCTAGCATATGTGAGGCACTGGGTTTGATTCTCAGCACTGCATATAAATAAATAAAATAAAGGTCCATTTGACAACTTAAAAATAATTTTAAAAAAAGAGATCATGTAGGTGAAATGCCCTGTAATTGATGGAGTTCCATAAAATACGAGAATGCTAATTGCTAGATTATTTCAGTGTTACATGTAACAATTATTTGGGGTACATGTCAGTTTATTCAGTTGAATAATTCCTAGAAATCAAATCCTTTTGACAAGGAAGAAAAAATGTACTTAATATAAACGAAAGCTTTTTTTTCAATATGTAATAAACTTTTCTCTTGACCCTTGGCATTATAAGAAAGCAATTTATGAGGAGAACCTGCAGGATGCAGGGACTGTTTACCTTTCCATAATCCAGTCACTGAGGAAGATAATAAAATAGAAAGGTGAAAGATCAAAGCAGAAGGGATGATAGGATCCTGGGCCTCGGGGAGCTTGGACCTGTGCCATTTGTTGCACTCCGTACAGTGCAGCCCAGTGTAGTGTGAGAAGGAAGGGGGCGGATGAGTACCATATTCAGTGTTTTTTTCCTTGCTCCTTTTTTTGTTTCACTTTTCTCCTTTCTGAGATGTGTTTTCAGAAATGGCATCTCTAAAATCTCTGGCCAGGCATGTGGCACATCCATGTAATCCCAGATACTTGAGAGATTGAGGCAGGAGGATCACTTGAGCCCAGGATTTTGATTCCAGCCTGAGCAATGTAGTGAGAACCCCATCTCAAATGTGTGTGTGTGTGTGTGTGTGTGTGTATAATTAAATCACTTCTATAGTATGACAGATAAAATCTCTCACAAATATCAAAGTCACTGCTTATATTGAGAACTTCATTTTAAATATGCAATTCTTCATAATATGATTCATTTAAACAAAGCAGGTAAACTAAAATTGGTAAAGTCTTGAAACTTTCCATGTCAGTCTGTCATTTCTCTGCAAACATTTACTGACCACTTTTTTTTTGGTTCTGATCAGTTCTACATGACAGCAGAATCCTTGATTGTACACAAATGCAGCACAATTTTTCACATCTCTGGTTTTCACAAAGTAGGTTCACATCATTTGTGCAATCATACGTGTACCTAGGGTAATGATGCCCATGTCATACCCTTATCTTTTCTCTCCCCATGCCCCATCTCTTCCACTCCCATCCCTTTTTTTCCCCTCCCTTTCCTCCCCTTTGGCTAATCCAAAGTTCCTGTACTCATCCCATGCCCTCCCTTTGTTGATTAGCATTTACTTATCAGAGAAAACATTTAGCCCTTGGTTTTTTGGTATTGGCTTACTTCACTTAGCATAATATTTTCTAACTCCAACCATTTACCTGCAAATGCCTTAATTTTATTCTCATTTAATGCTTAGTAATATTCCATGGTGTGTATATACCACAGTTTCTTTATCCATTCATATATTGAAGGGCATCTAGGTTGGTTCCACAGTTTGGTTATTGTGAATTGTGCTGCAATAAACATTGATGTGGCTGCATCACTGTAGTATGCTATTTTTAAGTCCTTTGGGTATAGACCAAGGAGTAGGATAGCTGGGTCAAATGGTGGTTCCATTCCAAGATTTCTAAGGAATCTTCATACTGCTTTCCAGGTTGATTGCACCAATTTGCAATCTCAGCAGCAATGTATAAGTGTGTCTTTTCACCCACATCCTCACCAACACTTGTAGTTGTTTGTATTCTTGATAACTGCCATTCTGACTGGCGTGAGATGAAATCTTAGAGTAGTTTTGATTCGCATTTCTCTAATTGATAGAGATGTTGAACATTTTTTCATATATTTGTTGATCAATTATATTTCTTCTGAGAAGTATCTGTTCAGCTCCTTAGCCTATTTAGTTTTTTGGGTTGTTTGATTTTTTGACATAGTTTTTTGAGTTCTTTTATATATCTTGGAGATGAGTGCTCTATCTGATGTGCGTGTGGCAAAAATTTGCTCCCAAAATGTAGGTTTCCTTCATCTCATTGTTTGTTTTGCTTAGAAGAAGCATTTTAGTTTGAATCCATCCCATTTATTGATTCTTCATTTTATTTCTTGCACTTCATGAGTCTTGTTAAGGAAATTGGGCCTAATCCGACCTGATGAAGATTTGGGCCTACTTTTTCTTCTATTAGGCCTAGGGTCTCTGGTTACTGACCACTTTATATGTGCCAATTCCAGTCTAGCTACTCAAGATGCCACAGTGATTAAAACAAGCAGAGGTGGTGCCCTTGTGACTTCCAGGCTAATAGAAAGTCTGATGATAAATAATAAAAAAAATCTGAACAGTTGTATAAGATGCTATTTGCAGAAGAAGGCACAGAAAGGAGATTTGGAGTACTGATTGATGGGGAGGTTTACGGTTATAAGGCCTCACTGAGAGGGGGTGGAGGCCCGAAACAGGAAAGACTGTCTTCACTGTGTGTTACCGTCCCAACAAATGTGCTGAATTAAGTGTACCTGTGTACTTCATAGGCTTGTGGAGACCAGAGGACCAACAACAGGGGGCATTTGGCAGCATTTCTTATGCTGTTAAACATTAAGCAGTTATTTCACAGTAGTTTGTATTTCCTGCAGTTTATTTAGACTCTTAGTTAAGTACTATACTCCACACTGGCCTTTTCTTTTCATTTTTTAGGTATTGGAGACTGAATACAGGGCTTCATGCATGCTAGAAAAGTGCTCTACAGCTGAGCTATATCCCCAGTTAGCTGAGTGTAAGCTGAGTGGAGGAATCATGGGGTATTGAGAACTGGAAGGACTTAAGAAGCTCTATTACTGCTGTTCTTCCGTTTTGTGGAAGAGGAAGTTGAGGTCCACTGAAGCATTTGGTAGCATAATGGCCCAAGTAATACGTGTGTTTTCAAAGATAAATGTGGTATGGAGGAACTAAATGTATTGTTCCCTTCAGAAATGAAGAACACATGGAAAATTTCTTCAAATTTTGTAAATGTTTAGCCCTCTGAAGTTTTCATATGGTAGGATGTTATATAAATTTTAATGAACATTTAAATATTTATTTAATTATATAATTAAATTTACATCTAAATTTATGTTGTGTTTAAAATGATAAATTTTTACTAAATTTGTTTAATATAAATTCCAAGCAAAAGGTCATATAATATAAAATTTGTCTTTATACTCATTTTTAGTGTATAATTATAGTGGCATTAATTTCATTCAACTGTTGTGTAATTATCACCTCTATTTCCAAAATATTTTTATCACCTCAAATGAACTGTGCCAATGAAATAGTCATTCCTCATTCTTCTCCCTTCAGCCATGGTAACCTCTAATCTACTTGCTGTCTTGATGATTTGCCTTTACCAGATGTCTCATATAAGTGACACCACATATATTGTGACTGGCTTCTTTCACTTGGCATATTGTTTTCAAGGTTCATTCTTGCTATAGCATCTATCAGAGTTTCATTCCTTTTTAGGGCTGAATAATCTGTTGTGTGTAAGTAACAACATTTTTCAAAACACTTGAATTATTTCTACCATTTGACTATTGTGTGTGCCACTCTGAACGTTGATGTGCAATGTGTGCATGTACACAGGGAGGGGAGGAAATGAACTGCTGGGTCATGTGGTATAGCTATAATTTTTTTGTTTCCAGAGCAGCTGCCTCATTTTACATTCCAAATGGCAATTGAAAATTTCCTTTATATTTGTTTTATTACTATTATTATTGTTGTTTTGTATGTGGGAAGTGCTACCTCATTGTGATTTTGATTTGCATTTTCCTAATAATCATTAGCATCGTATGTGCCTGTTGGTCATTTGTATACCTTCTGTGGAGAAATGTCTGTTCAAATTTTCCCCGTTTTAAAATTTAGGATTTTTTTTGTCTCCTGTTGAGTTGTAGTGGTTCTTTATAAAACATGAACAGTACACTTTTATCAAATATGTGAATTGCAAGTCTTTTCTCCCATTCTGTGAGTTACATTTTTACTCTCTCAATAGTGGCTCTTGCTATATAAAAAAATGTTTAATTGTGATGAAGTTCAATGTATCTCCCTTTTCCTTTTTTCATATCTTTTTATTGGTGCATTATAATTGGACATAATTGTGAGATCTGTTGTTACATATTTGTACATACAAATGATAAAACAACATACTTTCATCAATACTGTTCCCCAGTATTTTTCCTTTCCCTCCACTCCTTCTTCCCCGTGGTCCTTTTCTCTACTCTGCTGATCTCCCTTCTGTTTCCATGAGATCCATATCCGCTTCACCTTTCTTTCCCTTTTTCCTATCAAACTTTCACATTTGAGAGAAAATATATGACCCTTGATTTTTCTGAGTTTGGCTTATTTTATTTTATTTTGATGCTCTCAAGTTCTATGTATTTTCCTGCAAATGACATATTTTATTTTTCTTTATAGCTGAATAAATCTCCATTGTGTGTATATACCACACTTTCTTTATTCATTCATCTACTGACAGACACCCAGGATGGTTCCGTAATTTAGGTATTGTGAATTGTGCTGCTATAAACATGGATATGTATTATCGCCCTGGTATGATGACTTTAATTCTTCAGGATAAATACCAAAGTGTGGTATGGGTAGGCCATGGTGGTTTCATTCTGAGTCTTTTGAGGAACCTCCATACTGATTTCCATAGTGATTGTACAAATTTATAATCCCACAGTGTGAAAAATTCTTTTCCCTCATACCCTCTCCAGTAGTTATTATTTTTTATATTGTTGATGGCTGCCATTTTAACTGTAGTGAGATGAAATCTCCTTCTAGTTTTGATTTGAATTTCCCTGACTGCTAAAGTACTTTTTTTCTTTAGTGGCCTGTACTTTTGGTGGCATATGGAGATTTTTCCCTATGTTTTCTTTAAAGAGTTTTATGATGTTAACTCTTTAATTTAGATCTTTGATCCAGTTTGAATTAATTTTTGTATAAGGTAAGGGTTCAACTTTATTCTTTTGCATATGTACATCCAATGTTCTTATTAAATGCTCCATTTAATGGTCTTAGTACTTTTGTCAAAAAACAACTGACCCTGGATATGAGGATTTATTTCTGGACCTACTTTTTTATTCCTTTATTCTAAGCTAATACCACACTGCTTGCAGTACTATGGTTTTGTGGTAATTTTTAATATTGGGAGGAGTGAGTCCTCCATCTTTGTCCTTCATTTTCCATCTTGTTTTGGCACTTCAGAGTCTCTAAAATCCCATGTGAATTTTACAATGAGTTTTTCCATTTCAACAAAGATGCCATTGGTATTTTGATAGGAATTCCATTGAACCTGTATATTTCTTTGAATAGCATTGCTATCTTGAATCTTCCAACTCATGAATACAGACTGTTTTTCTACTTAGAATTGTTGTATTCAAGTTTGTTCAGTAACACAGTTTTCTAATTTGGATCCCGTTTTTGTGGTTGTACATGACGTGGAGTTTCACTGATTATGTATTCATATATGAACCTAGGAAAGTTATGTCCGATTCATTCTGTCTTTCCTAGTCCCATCCTTTCTCCCTTCCCTTCATTCCCCTTTGTCTAATCCACTGAACTTTTATTCCGTCCCCCTCCTGTTGTATGTTAGCATCTGCATATCAGAGAGAACATTCAACCTTTGTTTTTTGGGGGATTGGCTTATTACACTTAGCATGATATTCTACAGATTCATCCATTTACCTGCAGAAGTCATAGTGTCATTTTGTATGGCTGAGTAAAATTCCATTGTGTATATATATACCACATTTTCTTGATCCATTCATCTGTTTAAGGGCACCTAGGTTGGTTCTATAGCTTAGCTATTGTGAAATGAGCTGCTGTAACATTGATGTGGCTGTGTCACTGTGGTATGCTGATTATAAATCCTTTGGGTATATGCTGAGGAGTGGGATAACTGGGTCAAATGGTGGTTGTATCCTAATTAGAATAAATTATAATTATAATATGTCAAAATCCACTCTACTGTCATGTATATCTAAAAAGAAAAATAAATATCTTATAGATTTCAACATATAAGTCCTTTGCCTCCTTAGTTATGTTTATTTCTAAGTACTTTATTATTTCTGATACTCTTGTAAATGGAATTGTTTTCTTTATTTCCTGTTCAGGTTGTACATTGTTAGCTTGTAGAAATGTAACTGATTTTTGTAGGTGTGTTTTATATCCTGTAGTTGCTGAATTTGTAAGTTCAGTTTTTCCTTGGATTTCCTAAGGTTTTCTACATATAAGATAATTTCATCTGCAAAAATAGAGAAAATTTTACTTCTTCCTTTTCAGTTCATTTTCTTCTTTCCTATTTCTTTTTAGAAATTCAGCACTATGTTGAATGAAAGTGGTGAAAGTGAGCATCCTTATCTTGTTCCTGGTCTTAGACACAAAGCTTTCCACTCTTCACCAAGGAGAATGTTGGTGGTCGTTTTATATATATGACCTTTATCATGTTGAGAAAATCCCCTTGTTTTTCCATTTTATGAGTATTTTATCATGAAAAGATGTTGCATTTTCTCAAATATTTTCACTGCATCAATTGAGATTGATCACGTGGAGTTTTATTCCCTTTTTTCTTTTAATGTGTACATTATATTGATAGGTTCTCATATTTTGAATCACCCTTGCTTGCATTCCTGGAATAAATCCCATTTGGTCATGGTGTATAATCTTTTCAATATACTGCTAAATTTAGTTTGCTAGTAATCTAATGAGTATTTTTGCATCTGTGTTCCCGAGGGATATTGCTATTGGCCTGTGGTTTCTTCTAACGAGCCCTTCTCAAATTATATTGTACTCTATTATCTTTAGTTTTAATTCATCTTCTTTCATTGTCATGTCTCTTTTTCTGGAAAAAATTGAAGTCTCTACTGAGAATTTCCTTCTTTTTAGTAAATGAATCAAGAAGACACTCTGCTGTTTATTAATATGGTGAGTTCAGAAGGCAGAACTGTGCAAGGAGACTGAGAAAGCTGAGCATCAGTATGTTGGTATTTTAGTGCCTTTACACTCTCATCCACAGCACCAATCATAGCACAAATCAAATGAATTATATTCCATCTCTGGAAAAAGAGATATGTTTGAGCTTCAACATGTAGTCTGATTTAAATTATGTGCCAAGCAAGGATTTTACTCAAGTCTTCAAAAGTTTAAATAGGTCATTGATTAAGAACTGTAGGTAAAAGAGTAAACGTCCTTCCCAGCTTTTCAGGGGAGAACAGGGATGATCATCTCACTGCAGTAGCATCTTTGAATAGGCACTAGACATTACTTCTCATTTCATTTAAACATGATTCACTCTCCAACTTAATTATTCTGAACATTAGAAAGGATTAGTGTGAAAAACTATATTTTCGTAGAAGTAGAGAATAATCACTTAAACATAAGACCTTGTTTGAAGTTCATCTCTTTTCCCTCAGTTTCTTACTTCCTGGCACTGACTAGCAACAGTGTAATGGTATAATGGATCCTGGGGTTCATCACAGAACTTCGACGGAGGTAGGTGGACAGTACCTGCCTTGTAGGGCTTCAGTACTCAGCTGCTTGTGCATATAACCCATTTGATGTTCATCACCTGGCCATTCTCAGTTCTTTCTCCAGTTGATGGTCTGTCACTTATCTTCATGACATTGAAGACTAAGGATTTTGGAAAAGGAGGTTTAATAAGTATTTCCACCTTAACCCCGGTGTCTTCCATAGACTGCACAGCTAGCTTCCCTACACCTAGGTGTGGCACTGAGCAGTGGCATGCATGGTGCCCTTTGCTTTTCACCCAGACTCCATACCCAGTACAACCGTGCTTCCTCTGAAGATGTCCCCTGCTCACAGGTTCCCTGTTCTGGATGGAGGGACAGAGAAGAGGCTGTGTGCAGAGCCTCTGTACTTTGTGTTGTCTTTTGCTAGTGCTTCTCTCTACAGTTGTGGAGTCAGGGCCTAGAGGGCTGGCTGCTACAAAGGCTCTGAGACCAATTGTGTTTCTCCAGTTTCACACCAATGACTTCTTACTGTGCTTATTTCTATTTCCAGTCTCCTCTTCCTCTCCTTTATTTAAACTTTCCTATCTCTGAATTCATTCCCCACACTCTTTTTCTTCTGTACATAGACTGGCCTTCTTAGAAAGATTTTCAGCAACAACAACAAAAATTCTTTCATGGGATGCTCGCTTCAGTACAGAATCAGAGTACCCAACTGCTTCCCATTCTGAGTATTCTGTTTGGTGATGGTCATCTATCGTCAGTACTCTACCTGTTCGATGGCGCTAGTTTATGGACCTCTCTAATTGCAGAATGAGGGAAAATATATTAACTTTGTGAGTGTCTGTGTGTGTGTGTGGTGTTGGGGATTAGAATCCAGGGCCTTGTGCATGCTAGACAAGCACTCTACCAACTGAGCTATATCCCCAGCCCAAGATATTAACTTAAAACCTTGTCAGCCCACCAACAAATTACAGCTGAGGAGTGCCAGAGACCTGAAAATTATATCTACCTTGGCTGACAGTATCTTTAAATGTCTGTTTATTTATGGCTCAATTTGTTCCATAAAGAATTTGAAGTGCCTTCTAAAAGTACATATGAGAGGATAAAGTAAATAGTTGACATAATCAAGGCAAAGAGGAAATAAGAGAATTAGAAAATAAAACTGGGATGGGGTCACAGAGAGCTTTTTACCCTGAACCCTTTTGCAGTTCTGAAGATGATCTGCAAGTTTGGCTCTAAGCTTGCATGGGACCGAAACAAAATCTGAATTATGATGATCATTCATGTAATGTTTGGCATCCTTAATATTAAAAACACTCTTGTTCAGGAAAAAAAGTAAACTTTTCTGTTCCCACAACCCAAAGTCATTTTCTTAGATCTGAGATCAATTTATTTCCCAAAGCTGCCTACCAGGGCCATGTGATTTAATAACCTATAGCCTTACCTTGGGAGTTCCTGGGTTTGTCTTAATGACTTAATAGGTCGGTGGCACAGTGAAGGGTGTGATTCAGAAAAAACAAGTCAGGATAGGATCAAAACAAAGTATTTTAAAAGTAAAACTTGCTACCACTTAGCAAATGGACATCATATCTTTTCTTGCAGCTTCCCATGGTGATTGATTATCACAAGCAACCGTTTTGATCAGATTCATTGTGAGAATAAAGGCTATAGCCAGTGGCAGGAAGTTGGACTCCAGATATTCCCTTATCCAATGAAAGTCAGTTTCACAAACTTTGACACACAAGTTGGTTGGGATTTCAGTGCCTGATGAATTCACCCCCTCACTCACCGCAGCATTGGGTCCTCTCAGGTGGAGCCAATCTCCTGTCTATAGAAGAAGTTTTTATCCTGTCTCTCCTGACACCCAGGTGGGACTGAGGCCCCAGAATCATTCATTTCCCTGGCACATTTCAGTGTGATCCTGCCTGTCACTCACCGAGGCCATTAAAATAAAAATAAAGCCGGGCACAGTGGTGCATGCCTGTAATCCCAGCACTTAGGGAGGCTGAGACAGGAGAATCCTGAGTTCAAAGCCAGCCTCAGCAACAACGAGGCACTAAGCAACTCAGTGAGACCCTGTCTCTACATAAAACACAAAATAGGGCTGGGGATGTGGCTCAGTGGTCGAGTGCCCCTGAGTTCAATCCCTGGTACTCCCCTCAAAAAAGAAAATAGCTCTAGAACATCTCACTTTGAGCAGAATTGTTTCCTAGTGAGACTTCTGAGAAAAATTTTTTAAAAATTTATTTTTAAATAAAAATTTTAAATAAAAATGGTTGGTCCAGGTAACTGTTTTTTGGATGGAATTGTTGAATGTGAATAATGTCTTTAATTTTAGACTAACTGGTATTAAGCCATTCATTGTGGTAACAATTAAATGGCGGAATCAACTATCTATTAATGGCCATTTCCGATGCAAGAAACTAAAATTGAATATTCAGCATTGTTCCCCACATGCATCTCATCTCCTCACAGGGACCAGCTCTAGGTCTCCTTGCAGATGTGGTTTTTAACTGATGGTGCTCCCTCTGCTCACTCTGTCCTGTTCAGAAGCTGAGCCACATCTGGTTGATAGAGCGGCTCTCTCTCAACTGTTAATGCTAAGCATTTTATGATCACGTGCATTTCCCATCTGTGAAATTGGTTAGAGATATCGACCAAGGAATGCATTTAGCTTTTATCTCCCTTGATGTCCTTCTCTACCCTTTTGTCCTTTTAACCACTAATCATGAACATTGTGCAAACTTTGCTTTGCAGAACTCTGACTACCCACCCCCCGCCCCTGAGACCTCATTCATTCTCATTGTCATGATCTTCAGCTTTGTTCTGTGAGAATGACAGAATCTACCACATGGAAAGCTCTTGTTCTTCTCTTACTATAAACATGTGTCTAAAAAGCACTCACTGTGTGGTTAGCGATGTATGTGACATTGTGTTGGGACTGTTCTCTAGAACTCTTAGGTTTAGATGGGGAGAGAGACTGATCAGGGAGGTGTTAAACCAAGTGTGTACACGGTGCTTGTGAGTAGAGTTGAAGATAAACTTAATTCATCCTTGAGGGTCATGGGAAGAATCTCACAGGAGGGCAATTCCAGTCAAGCTTTATGGGATGATGGGAAAGGAAACAAATGTAAAGTTTTAGGAAGAAGGACACGATAAAGACAAAACATGTTATGTGAAGAATATATGAAGTTCAGAGGATCGTGTATAACCTGAGGTGATGGCCCAGGAACCTTCTGTGCTATGCATGGGGTTTATGTTTTGTTCCTTGGTCTCATAATTCTCAGCCTGCCATGTGCACATTCCTAGGGGTCTATAAAAATTCACAAAGGAACTGCTTAATTTTGTGCTTCAAAAAAGAAATGTAAGCATTTTCATCATTCAGATAATTGCTACTCAAAGTTAGTCCTCAGAATAGTGCTGGTCCACAATGTATTTGTTTCTAGTTCATGATGGGATACCATAGAAGTTGAGAGTAAGCATTTAGTACCTGAGAGTGATTTGATTTGATATTGCCATGTCAGCCAAGCAAAGGATTTTTGTTCAGTCAATTGATTGGGTTAGTTTTTACACACAGCAAAATTCACAGTCAAGATGTAGACAATTCCCATCATCCTCCAAAATTTCTTCATTTTCAACCCTCGCCAGCCATTGATCTACCTCTATATAGTTTTGCCTTTTCCAGAATGTCATGTAAATGGGATTCTAGTATACTTAATGTTTGGTACCAGACTGCCTACTTTCATAATGTTGTCAACATTCATAATGTTGTTGTATGTGTGAAAAATGTATTTGCTTTCATTCCGCTAGATAGATATACCACAGTTTCTCTATTTACTAGTTGATGAACACCGGGCTATTATGAATAAAGCTGTGAAGAACATCTCCATACTGATCTTTAGGTGCCCGTATGTTCCCATACTTTAGGTAACAACCTAGGAATGGAATTCCTTTGTTATATATGCTAAGCATATGTTTAACTCAGAGGTGACTTGGGGATGGATGACTCTTTGTTGTAGGGGACTGTCCTGTGCATTATGGGATGTTCATCATAATTCTGACTTCTCTCCACTAGAGGACAGAATTAATCCTCTTCCCCGTTTTGACAACCAAAAATATCTCTAGACTGTTAAATGTCCCCTGGCTGCTAAAATTTCTCCTAGTTATTATATGGAATTATCAAAGTATTTTCCAAAGTGGTTTTATCATTTTGCATTCCCACCCAGTAATTTATGAGTTCCAATTTTAAGGTATTGTGTCTTAATTTTTATTCATTTCAATATATTTTCTAATTTTCTTTGTGATTACTTCTTTTACTCATGGTTATAAGAAATATGTTGCTTAATTTCCCAGCATTTTGAATATTTTTTAGATATTTTTCTGTCATTGATTTCTGATTTATTTCCATTTTGAACACAGAACATCCTTTATAGAATTTCAATATGTTTTAACATTTGAAATTTGTTTTATATCCCAGAATATGGTCTGTGGTCATGAAATAATCATGTGCAGTTGAAAATAACGTGAATTCTTTTGTTGACTGGCATGACACGTGATGATTTTTTCTGTGACAAAATTATCAGCCTGGAATGTGTTGGGAAGTTTTTTGAAGAGTTCCTTGTTAAAGACACATACTTTTCAACCTCTCTGTAACTTGTAGCTGAATGCCTGTGTTTCCATTTGTCTTTAGCATTGCTTGGATGCCAGCTGATAGCCACGGTGCTAGTCTATAACTTTCTATCCAGGCTTTTCCCACCTGGACCTGCATAATTAATCTTGTGGCTCCTTGAATGAATGGGGATCTGTGAAAAAATTGTGCTTTAGAAAGATGCCAAATACAAAATAAAAACAAGAACAAAATGCTAAATGTGGCTTGCAGAGAGGTCATTCATTGTCCAGAGTCCACACACACCTGCTAATAGCAATGTGGAAGTTCATGTTTTAGGGAGCAAATTGGTGGTACTTTCAGAGATGGCCTGAATGAGGAGACAGTGAACTACTTGGATTTATTTATTCATTTTGGAGAAAGTCCAAGTGAAAGATTTTGTTAAAGACATGTTTGCAGTGACACCAGGACTAGAATTAAGGGAGGCTTTTGAGAGAACTTCCGAGATACCATTTAAAGGTCTGTGTCCAATACGAGGTAGTGTGTGAAGTCAGACTTCACTCCCGGGCTGCCTTGGATAACTAGGTGGGTGATAATCCCATTCCAGATGGAGAGAGAAAATGAAGAGCAATGGTTCATATAGTGACAGGGCATTGCGAAGCCTTGACTTAAGATGGTTTGATTTCTAGGATGAGCAGTGTTGTGAATAATATTGGGCAGCATGGCCGTTCGAAAGATGAATGGATATCATGACATAAATGAGATGGTATAATATAGTGTGTTCATCTTATTTTAAGCTTACAACTCCTAATCTGTCTCCTGTTTGAAACTTTACCTAATTTTTTATTTGCAATATTCTTTAACCAAGAAAATTAGAACCTGTGGCAGCAGTTTAGTTTTAGCTTTACCATAATGGGAAATATTTATGATAAAGAGCAAAACTAGATGACTTAGCAAGAGTAATTCTCTAATGATCTCCAGTTGAATAACAAACAACTCCAAACTTAATGGCGTAAAAGAACCATCATTTATTATTTCGTGGTCATGAATTCAGACAACACACAATAGGGATGATGTGTCTCTTCTCCACAGTGTCCAGAGCCTCATCTGGGAAGATTTATACAATCAGGGTGGTTCCCAACTGGGGCT
Source organism: Geosciurus inauris (assembly GCA_004024805.1). Classification (NCBI taxonomy): domain Eukaryota; kingdom Metazoa; phylum Chordata; class Mammalia; order Rodentia; family Sciuridae; genus Geosciurus; species Geosciurus inauris. Next base: position 96,036 of record PVHX01006407.1, read on the forward strand.
GGAAACCTTACATGTCTGCTAATGGTGCTGGGGCAACTTGAAGGCAAGGTTCCCCCGTGTGAGCCCCTACACAAGTTCTCTTCATGTTGCTAAGCCTTCTTAGAGCCTAGTGCTTGAGTTCCAAGAAAATCTTCAGAGGGAAAAATCTGGAGGGAATGTCACTAGAGCAATCATTTTAAAAAAAAGGCAGGAGGCAGTTGCATGACTTTTCTAGTGTAACCTCAGAAGTCACATCACATCTCTTCCCCTGTATCTCTTGGTTGAAGTATCTTAGCCCTCTAGGATTAAAGATGAGGGATATTGAGAAATCTGCACGAGTTTTTTGAAACCTCCATAAATAACAACACTAATTTCCCATGCTTAGAATTGTATTGGCTCTTGCGTAGAGGGAAACACCAAAACAGGCTGTAAGTGGGACATCAGAATCCTTTTTTATTAATCATAGTCTTTTCCTGGAAGCCTGATACTAATGAAAGGGATTATTTGTTGTTTTAAAACCTCTTAGGAAGAGAATAAACAGAAAAGAAATCACTACATTTTATCAAGTCATTAAGATTTCCATTATAGGTTTAGAATCTCTAATCAGAAATCCAGAATGCTCCAAAATTCAAAACACTTTTGGTCCAGAGCATTTCTGATAAGGAAAAATCAATCTGTATCTGAAATATTTCTCATTGCTTTTTATATGTAAAGCCACATGGTGTAAAGCCTTCCCAACTTTAGTCCTCATCTGCCCTGTTCTCTCCTACCCACCCCCAAATAAAAAACAGAGATGCTGCTTTTAGTATTTGAAATTCATCAGAAGGTGTTACAATAATATTCCATTATTCATTTAACCAATTCCCTGTGGATAAACATTTGGGTTGTGTACAGTCTTTTGCTATTATAAACAGTATTTCAATAAATCACATTGTAAATTCATAGTTTTCCACAAGTAGTATATGTTCTAGAAGTTAAAACACTAAATGACATATATATTTTGAGTTTTTATAACTCCTGCTATATTATATTCTTTGGGTCAAAAATTAAAAACTCACATGCATCCTACCAGCAATGTATGAGAGTGCTTTACTACTAAGTATGTGATCAAATTTTTTATTTTTCCCCCTCTGGTAAGTAAAAACTGGTAACTTGATTCAATTTTCTCTTGCATTTTTCTTAAGTAAGGTATTCATTTGTTTAAGAGCTATTTTTCTTTCTTTGTGAATATCTTCATATTTTCCCATTTTTAAATTTATTGTTCTTTTTCTTATCTATTTTTAGCAAATCTTTGCTACTTTTATTTTTGCTTTGAAGAATGGGCAAAGAAGTGAGGGATGGTGTGTGAAAAGAGCAGAAAACAAATGACTGGATGTGAAATAAAACCATATCCCCTAAATTGGCTGCTCATTCAGCTACAGATAGTGGTCTCTAGATGGTTGGTTTTGTCTAACATTTGAAGATAAAGTGTAAACAATAAAGCATGCTTCGATTACGAAGTAACTAACACTTCCAAATCTCTCTCTCTCTCTCTCTTTTTTTTTTTTGGTACTGGAGATTGAACTCAGGGGCACTCAACCACTGAGCCACATCCCCAGCCCTATTTTGTGTTTTATGTAGAGACAGGGTCTCACTGAGTTGCTTAGCGCTTCGCTGTTGCTGAGACTGGCTTTGAACTCGCGATTCTCCTGTCTCAGCCTCCCTAAGTGCTGGGATTACAGGCTTGCGCCACCGCGCCCGGCTCCACATCTCTTTTTTGTTGTTGTTTATTTTTTACTTGAAAAGACTCTAACAAGTATGGAAAATGTTTTAGAAATTGTTGGTCAAAGGATACAAAATTTCAGTTAGGTAAAAGGAATAAACCCAAATCTATTGTACAACACCATACTAGTTAATAACAATGTATTCTTTACTTGAACATTGCCAAGAGTAGATTTGAAATGCTTTTATCACAAAAGAAGGTTATGGAGCAATAATTATGTTAATTGACTCATTTTAGTAATTCCTATATCAAAACATCTATACCACAAATAGCTTTTATTTGTGAATTCAAAAAACAAGCCATTGCTTTTGAACTACTACTCATAGTGACACATGAACATCACATTTTTAAAATCTTCATATTATGACTCTCATTTGTACTTATATTAAAGTAGTAATATCATAGTGAATATTCATTTTATCATAGAAGTGTTCATATTCCCTTATATTCTGTCATTTAATAAACATCTATATAGTTATTTTATGTATTTTAATATAACAATATTTTAATGTGCTATATTTAAATAGTTTTCTAATTTTGGACACTTAGGTTGTTTCCATGTTTTTGTTCTTATAAGTAATACTCCAAATATCTTCATTTATCTTTTTGCTTTTGTTAATTCCTTGGGATAAATCTCCCCCTAAATCTCAGAATAAAGTATATGAGCATTTTTATGGATCTTTGTGTATATTGCCATATTGTTTTCCAAATCATTATAAAGAATACAGTTCATAACCAGAAACAAATGAGAATACTGGAACCAAGTACCTCACCACGTTTGGGAATATCATTTCTCAAAAAAATTCTTCCAGTGATATGAAATGTTGGTGTTGTGTTAATTTTCATGACTACAGTTGGTCATCAGCCTCTCTTTAAGGTTTTCGTGCATCACTATGAATTACTCTAAGATATTTTCCCTCCCCCATCAGCTGCTCTCTTAGGCAAGGGTCACTTGGTCAGGAACCGTTGAGGACGTGCCCTGGCTGCCTCATTCCTCTGGTTAAATAGTCCCCTGCTGACCCCTGTGAACTGGGAGCACACTTCTCACTTTTCTTCATACACTCTCACACTGCCTGAGCCCTACCCTCTCTGTGTCATTTTCTTTTCTTGTGGCATTTTGAATATTCTTTATTCATTGATCCTTTAAATAAATCCTTTGATGAGGCTCACATTTCTTTCTGATTTCTCTCATCCTTGTCATTTGTGAATGATAGTGGTGGAAGCAATAGCCAGAGCAAGTCAGCTACTCTCTGTTGCACCCCTCAGGGCGTCAGCTGCCCAGCCTTGGCCTTTCTCTTCATCCCTGAGCCTTCCTGTGCTGCACCCTGTCCCTTTCCTGTTGAAGAGATTCCCTCACTCTACCATTTCCTGTCATCGTTCTCCATGTTTCCTATCTGATTTGTTTTTCCTTCACTCCCCTCCCTGCCCCAGGAACAAATTATCTCATAAATGGCTTAAAACAACACAAATGTACTATCACAGTCTCCTTGCTTCAGGAATCTAGATATAGACTGTTGTGGTCCCCCAATTTATGGTCTCCCCAGTTTGGAAATCAAATGTTAGCAGGACCATATTCTCATCTCAAGCCCTGGGTCTTCTCCACCTAGGAGACTGAGGAGAATGTCTTCCTCATGATTATGGGAGTGAGGTTCCCATGTGTCTCACTGGCTTTGGTGCATCTCTCAGATCCTTAAGGACCCCCCAAGGTCCTAGGCATATGTGTCCTTACAGCATGGCCACTCACCTCATAGCCAGCAGGGGAATCTCTCTCCAGTCTGTCAAGGTGGAATCATACAAGACAAACTAATCACAAGAGCAAAACCTTGCCTTCTTGTAGGTCACAGATACAGTCAAAGGGAGAGGTTTCCATAGGGCCTGTGCGCATGAGGTAGGAATCTCTGGGGGCCATTTCAGCCTGCCTCAGAAGCCTGCTTCATGTCTAGTTGGAACTTTTTCATTTCATAAGCTCATTTTCTAAGCTTTTCCAGAAGTATGAATTACTCCTGTCATCTTTTTCTTTCTTATACTCGGTCACCTTATCTTTTGTCTTATACTCTGATTCATACATGTGAAATGCACTCTTAGAATTAATGGTATTGACAGAGTCCAAACAGCTTGCTACCAGGTAGAGTAAAGGGTGCTAGATAGGCATTTCACCATGGCTTCTTTGCTCTCTTCACATTGTTGAGGGAGCTCTTACTACCAATAAACATAGTGGTTTTTTGTTTGTTTGTTTGTTTTTATTTATTTATTTTTATTTTTTAATTTTTATTCTTGTTTTATTTAGGCTTACATGTTGACAGTGTAAATTGACTCATTGTACATAGATAGAGGATAACATATCAATTCTCTAGTTGTAAGTTGTATAGAATCACATCATATATGCAGTCAAACATAAAGTTAGGGTTATTATGACCATCATATTCCATCACCCTTGCTGTCCCCATGCTCCCTCCCCCCTTACACCCCTGTAAATGGAGATCCACCTTTGTTCCCATGTCCTTTCCCACATTATGGATCAGCATCTACTTATCAATGAGTACATTCGGCATTTGGTTTTCTGAGATTGGCTTACTTCACTTAGCATGATATTCTCCATCTCCATCCATTTACCTGCAAATGCCATAATTTTATTTTCTCTTATTGCTGAGTAATATTCCATTGTGTATATATACCACAGTTTCTTTATCCAGTCATCTATAGAAGGGCACCTAGGTCGGTTCCGAGTTTAGCTATTGTGAATTGAGCTGCTATAAACATTGAAGTGGCTGCAGCACTGTAGTATGCTGTTTTTAAAGTCTTTTGGGTATAGACCTAGGAGTGGGATAGCAGGCTCAAATGGTGGTTCCATTCCAAGTTTTCTAAGGAATCTCCATACTGCTTTCCAGATTGGTTGTACCAATTTGCAGTTCCACCAGCAATGTATGAGCATGCCTTTTTCCCCACAACCTCGCCAACACTTATTGTTGTTTGTGTTCTTGATAATTGCCATTCTGACTGGCGAGAGGTGGAATCTTAGGGTAGTTTTGATTTGCATTTCTCTGATTGCTAAAGATGTTGAACATTTTGTCATATGTCTATTGATGGACAGTATATCTTCTTCTGTGAAGTTTGTGTTCAGCTCTTTGGCCCATTTATTGATTGGGTTGTTAGTTTTTTTTGGTGTTAAGTTTTTTGAGTTCTTTATATATCCTGGAGATGAGTGCTCTATCAGATGTGTGTGTGGCAAAGATTTGTTCCCAGGATGTCGGCTCTCTGTTCACTTCATTGATTATTTCTTTTGCTGAG
>PVHX01006408.1:0-100983 GCA_004024805.1 Geosciurus inauris
AGGGGTGTGGGAGCCTCTGGTTGTCAGTCATGTTGCTTGAATGTAGAAGCATCATCTGTGGGTAGGAACAGAGGCTTGGGAGAGATTACTGATTAGCAGAAAAAGAAGGGGGCTGCTGAGAAATTTTGAGTTTGGTGGGAGTCCAGCATGATGGGAGTCCAAGGCTGGTTGGTTCTGTAATGAAATTTGTTTAAGTTTCTGAGTAGCAGTTACTGCATAATCAAGTCCTCTTGCCTCAGCCCAGAGGCATCAAATGGGGGGCAAGGAGAGCCCTTTTTGCCCTAGAAAGGGAGGTGGTAACAAATCATGGTAATTCAGCCTCATTGTACAGTTAATTGAGTTAATGGGAATCACAGTTATGATTCAAACTTACACAGAGGAAACAGTCTGTAATGTAGGAAGTATAAGGGTTGAGAATTTGTCCCCATAACAAGGCTGGAGAGGACAAGGCATGTAAACATAGTATTTGGTTTTTAATGTCACTGGTGTCTATCTTTAAATGCCCAGGAATGGCTATGTTCTTGGTTTTGTTGTTTTGCTAGGTGTCTAAGATGAAGCAAGTCAAATTGACTTTTGTTCTTACCTATTGTTAAGAGTCACCTTTTAGTCTCCTGGGAGGCATCCTTGAGGAACTTGAGAGCAGCTTGTTAGCTCTGCTAGTGCCATCTGTGTTAGGATAGGTTGAGGTCTGGCGCTGACCATGTGGCTTCCCCGGGAAGCATGAGAGATAGTTTCCTCTCTCTCTGACCTTCCTCTCCATCGTATGGCATTTGATCAGCTCTTTAATTCTCTAATGGTCTCAGAAATATCCCTGATCAGGAGGTCCTGTGGTCCAGAGGTGTAGAGTGCTTTAAAGAAGTTTCCTCATTCCTTGGATTCAGGTTGACTCAGAGGGCAAGAGCCAAATACTGGGTTTTTTTGCCCTTTAATTTAATTTTAGTTTTTAAGTCTTGATCTTAAACACTCAGCAAGCCAATTTCATTAGTCTTAGAGTAAGGGTACTGGGCTTTAACTTAAGGTCTATCTGTCCTGTAGGTGATGCCTTATTTATTTTAAATTAAATTGGGTTGTCTGTTCTTGAAGTAGTACCTCTGTAAAACATTAACAGGCAATATTCAGAGTTTAAGGAAAATATAAAATAAAATTAACAACAGTAAAAACATATTTAGTTTGTATAATAGCTTTCTCCAATTTTGGCTGAGTTACATATTTTATCCCTGTTTGAGATCCTAATGATCTTTACAACAAAATTAATCCTTTGAATATATCTTTAAATGAACTGGAGTCTCATCTACTTTGAAGCCATTGTAGTAAGCTGGGAGACAGAACTATCTCAGGTAAGACAGGGCTCCTTGCAAAATGTTAGCAGAATATTAAATAGATTAGGTCCTCATTTATTTAAAAGATCAGCCTGATGTAAAAATAACTTAAAGCCTTATCTTATTGATGATAAGTTCAGTTATAAAACATTAAATGATATAAATTGATACCATACAAGTTGAGTTTGGAGAACATCAGCTTGATATAATGCTCTTTAAAACCTTCTACTTTAAAGCTTGTATATCTGAAAGAAATGAACACATTTAATATAAAAATAGAACTAGTAGAACCATATTACATTGATGTTATTACATTAAGTTTAGTTCTCAAAGAAAAATTTAGATTTTAACTTTTTGTTTAATCACAGTTGTAAACCTTTTGATTAGAAATATTCTCTTTCTTTCGGGGCTGAGGTTATGGCGCAGTGGTAGCGTGCTCGCCTAGCACGCGGGAGGCACTGGGTTCGATCCTCAGCACCACATAAAAATAAAATAAAGATATTGTGTCCACCTACAACTAAAAAATAAAATCTTTAAAAAAAAAAAAAAGAAATATTCTCTTTCCTTCCAATAAATACCATATTTAGAATCTTTAATTCCTTTTGTGCATATCCCAAAGCAGTCCTTGTAATTTTTTTGAACTTAGGCAACAGTAGAAACCTTTAAAACTTCATATAGGAATCTATAAACCTTTGTGTTTACTCAATTTAAGTTGAACCTTTTAAATCATGTGAATTAAAATATTTGGATCCTTTTTTTTAGGTTTTAAATTTATGAACGTTCATTATCTGTGCCAATTTTGATACCATGTACATGGTACACACACATACATATACACAATAATCAAGACCTGCAGGCAATGTTAGATTTTTTTTTTTTTTTTTTAAACTCCATGGTTGAATAAAATAGGACTGATCAGAAAACATTATCCTAGATGTGAAGGATTAAGGTCATGAGCTCAAAAACATAGAACTTAAGAAAACCAAGAGTCTTAGAAAAAAATGACGCAGCCGGTAAAATTTAAAAAATGCAGGGTGCTTGGTTTGGTAGCTCATAGACGCCAAGCTGCCCATCTGAGTGGCGCAGATGCGAGCGAGAGATGCAGGGACCCAGGCGGGCAGGCTCCATCCAATGCCTCTTCTCTGCCCTCCTGCGCTGGGACTGAGGCTGGCTGCATCTCTCAGGAAGATGGCTGCATTCCAGAGGAACTGAGAGTGAGGGGAGGCGGGGTCTGGGCAGAGAGCGGGACATAATGGCAGTCGCCATTATGGGTCATGTAGATCAGAGAATGAGGAAGGAGGTACAGAAGAGCAAATGAGAAAGGGATTTTGGGGATCTTTGTTAGCGAGAAGAACTTGAGAGGACAGAACAGATGGGAAAAAAGGGAGGGGCTAGAGCGCACTTTCCAACAAAGCCTTAATGTAAGGAGTTTCTGTCCATTTCCCAGTCCGGTGACAAAAATTAGCCAAATCAGTGAGGATTTGAAAATCAAAAGTTCCCCCTGGAGGCCATTTTGATCCATTATCTAAGCCATAGTACAGTGGAGTTTTGGGGTTTAGAGAAGAGTCGGTGTTTCCTGTGACTTCTCAGCACTCCCGGGAAGTGGGCAGGAACAGAAAAAGGTGTCCCTAAAAATGTTCATGTCCATGAGAAAACGGAGGGCCAGGCAGAGAATTCAGGCGTCCCTGGGAACTCTACAAGGCCCCGGATGGCGGATGGCTAACACAAGGGCTGGGGACGTTTCCCCAATCCAAGTGGCCTCGGACAGAGACCTGTGCACACGTGTGACTTACAGGTAGGCCTCTGGAGTGGACGGTGAGGGGGGGCAAGCTGAGAAGTCAGAGGAGACGCGGCGGGGCAGCCTACCTCACTTTGTCAATCCGGGAGAGGGGAGACAGAGAGCGGCTCCCAGTCTGGTTCAGATAGTTTGCCTTTACCCCAGTACAGGGGGAGGTTCAAGAACTCTCCCGGGTTTCAGCACCATTATATAAAGATTAGATGACCAAAAAGAGATGAATTAAAGCTGCTGATCAAGGCTTTATTGGAAATACACGCTCTTGGGCTGAACTCTCCCGTCCATCAGAGTGTGTCCAGGAGAGTGGCGCTGCAGTTTGGGCATACAGACAATTTCAAAAGGCCTGGTCAGGAAGGGGAGGGCTTGGGGGCAGGAAGAGAAGTCCTTCCTGGATAGGTCAGGAAAAACCCACTGATTGACAGGAGGCACGTCTACTGGTGACATCAGCATCTGACTGGCCACTTCGTTCCGCAGCTGCCCTGACCACAGCTGCCCTGACCACAGCTGTCCCCCTAATTGGACATCCTGGACCCTGAATAGACCTAATACTGATTTTTCCAAGCTATTCTTGCATGTTTGTTTTTACAAATGAACTTTAAAATGGCTTGTTAGAATCTTCTAAAAAATCTTGTCTTTAATAAGTTTTAGACAACTGAATGATGTGATCAGGTTTGTGTTTTAGAAGATTATTCTGACTGCAGTGTGCAAAACTAAGTTGAAAGATGCAAGAGTAGAAACAAAAAGATCAATAACAAGGTTATTGCAGTTACCCAAGGGGAAGGAGATAGATGGGTAATTAAGGATCATAGTTTGAGAGGTATTTAGTAAGTCAAAATCTCAAAAATGTCCCTAAAACTAAATCAAATTAAAATATTTGGAAAAGGATTAAAATTTTTCAGCATTTCTCATTAGGTTTCATTAATGTTTTAGAGCAAATATCTTGAGTCTTCCATTAACTAAACATATTTAACTTTTAAAATTTAATTTATCGGGGCTGGGATGTGGCTCAGTGGTAGAGCGCTTGCCTAGCATGCATGAGGCACTGGGTTCTATTCTCTGCACCACATATAAATAAATGAATAAAATAAAGGTCCATTGACAACTAAAAAATATTTAAAAAAATTTATTTATATATTCCATGCTGATTATATACCTTCACTGTGAAGCATTAGCATAAATACCAAAAAAAACCCTCAAAACATCCAACTCTAGGCCTGGGCTCACTGATAAAGCACCTCCCTAACAAGCAAGAGGCCTTATTTGATCCCCAGCACTGCAAAAACAAATAAACAAACAAATAAACAAATAACTCCATGAAAAATAACCAAATTCACTTATGATTATTTCTCCTTAGCCATTTTTAGCATACCAAGTAAAGTAGATCCCCTGATTTGGAGAATATGTTTAGTTAGTACTATATTAATGGTGCCTAATCTGATTTCAAATTTCACTGATTAAAATCCTCAGCTGAACTATAAATATCATAAATCTAGAGTTTGAGGAAGTAGTTTAATCATTGTTCCCTTGTCTGGGTTCTCACTGGTAAGGAGTCTGTGAGAAGCCCATAGAGAATCAAATTATTAGCTTTATTCCTGGCAGCTCAGTAACTCGGAAAGCCCTATTGGCTGGGCTCTGGGATCAAAATGAAACTTTGCTTCCCTCCTTCCTCTTCCCAGAGTGAGCCAGCTGAGCCTGCAGAGGCTGGGCTAAGAGGGTTTCCCTTTCCAGTTGCAGTCTGAGGAGCTGGGGAATATCCCTTCCTTGCCAGGGAGAATGCCTGCTGAGACTATCAGGAACCAAGAAGCTTTCTGCACTCCAGCCAGGCCTGTTAACACATTAGCCCACCAAAAGAGAGGCCTAGCTCAGAATAGTAGCTCTCAACAGTCAGAATGGTCAGCTTTCCCTTCCATGTCTATGAACAGAAGTGGGACTAGAGGAGAGGAAAAGGCTCCCTTCACATGAGTTCTACCAGTTTTTCTATTTGTTTGACAAAAGAATGCCAAACCAACTTAACTCTAGCTAAGCAAGCAACCAGATCCAGTTGTAGTTTTAACTCAAATTAAGTGTGGAATCTAGTTCTCCAGACCAGTTCTTCCACTTTTAGTAGCTTAGTTCTTCATGGGGATGAATGATCTTATGGAGATGTATTTTTAGCATCCTCTTATCTGGCAGATACCCTCAAGAAATGGTGAATCCTTTAAGGACACTTTATAGCTTAGCCTGAAGAACATACCAGAAGCATGGCTATGTGAAAAAGGAGTGGCCTGCTAGGAATTTCATAGGCTGTTCCCATGTTCAAAGGGTTCTGATCACAGGTGGATGACCATTGTTGAGGATGCTGTGTGGTTAACTTGGCTGAACTGGAAGTCATTCCTAACTCTTGTGACTGTGAATCCAGCAAGACACCTTGTGTATCTCTTCTTGAAAAAGTAGCCAGATGAGGAACACTTCTAATGCTCTTTAAAATCAAAAACAGGATATAAGTTTTTTTAAATCCAGTATGCTTTATTTGGAATTACTATGTGCTGTTATATTTAACTGAATATTCCAGATTTATTCTTTCCAGACACATTTTCTCTTAAATTTTTCTAGTTACTCTGTGAAATTATATATTTATTTTATTCTTCAAAGCCATCAATAGTATGGAGAGAATGCTAATTGGCAGAAAACTTGGCTTTCATCTTTCTGTCTTTAGCATGTAGATAGAAGTTTTTGTGGGTTAAAGCTGAAAAAAATACCCTTAATTTGTTATAGCATTATAATTTTAATTAAGCAAACCTTTTCTTTCTTTCTTTTTTGGGTGGGGCCAGTGTACCAGGGATTGAACTCAGGGGCATTCGACCACTGAGCCACATCCCTAGCTCTATTTTGTGTTTTATGTAGAGACAGGGTCTCACTGAGTTGCTTAGCGCCTCGCCGTTGCTGAGTCTGGCTTTGAACTGGAGATCCTCCTGTCTCAGCCTCCCGAGCTGCTGGGATTATAGGCGTGCACCACCGTGCCTGGCTTAAACAAACTTCTTATTTGGAAATTTTAAATGTACCTCAAGGCTGGGGATATACCTCAGTGGTAGAGTGTACATACACGCGTGTGCACGCGGGCGCGCGGGCGCGCGCGCGCACACACACACACACACACACACACCTGAACTGAGTAAAGAATTCCCATGTATGCTTATCACTAGTTTTAGGAGCATTTTTCCTTTCTTGTTTCATCTATTCCTCTCCTTAGTTTTTTGTTTTTTTTTTTAATCTAAATGACAGATTGTCTTCTAAACTCAGTGAAGTCTTTCACCAAGCATAATCACAGTTGTGATTTGGATGCAGTGGGACCAGAAGGCGGGGAGCAGGGCAGGTGCCCCAGGACTGTCTCCTCTTCCTGTTTTCTCAAGCTGTGCTTTGACTGCTTTCCTGTTAGACCTAAAGTGCCCACTTGACCTTTGGGGCTTCTAGGATGCCTTTGTCCTTCCTGTTTAACCTACCTCTAGGTCTTGCTTCTTCTGCCCTGCCCTGGCTCAGCTTAAACCTTGGTATGTAAAAAACCAATTCTTCCACAGTTCTTTCCATCACTGTCAGAAACAAAATCAGCTGCCTCTGGATATCAATGGGCAGACCTTTTTTTTTACCCTGACTGAATTTCTCCGGTCATTATCATATTAGCATCAAAGGGGAACTACACTCAAAAGAAGGCCTCCCTCATGAGAGAACACATCACCCCAGGCGAGGAGGTGGAGTGGGAACTGGCAGTTTAAAACTTGTACTTCTCTGGGGGCCTGGGCAGCATGCCCTGAAGAGATTGAAATACCTTTAAAGATGGGGGTCTGCATTATCTCCTGCTCTACTTTGGCCCTCCCTGAAGATTCAGAGTTGAAATTCTTCATTGTATTATGGAAAATAGTCACCCCTGCCTGGGGTGATGTGCTGGATAGTGAGAGAGGCCTTCCCTCTTGAGCTTTGAGCTTAGTCCCCCTTTTAGCTTTGATGCTAATTGGACAACTGGAGAAATTTGTTCTGGGTAAATGAGGTCTGCCCATTGATCTCTAGAGGCAGCTGATTTACTATGATGGAAAAATAGAATAATCTTTCATACATAGCCATCACCAGTTTTAATAATGCCATTTGGACTTCTTGGTCATGCATCCTAGCTGTAAAAGTTTTGTGCCAGGTTTGGTGGTTCACACGTGTAATCCCAGCAGCTGGGGAGGCTGAGGCAGGAGGATTGCTAAGTTCAAAACGAGCCTCAGCAACTTAATGAGGCTTTAAGCAACTTAGCAAGACCCTGTCTCAAAATAAAGATAAAATATATATTTTAAAAAAAGAGCTGGGGATGTGGCTCAGTGGTTAAGTGCTCCTGAATTCAATTCCCAGTACCAAAAAAAAAAAGAGAGAGAGAGAGAGTTTTGTATTCCCAATTTGCGTATATTGTTTGTTTATAAAATTTGTGCATATCCCTCTTTACTGTTATATACACAAAGAATAGGAAACTAAGTGGGAACAGAACTTCTAATGTTTCCCCAATACTCATCCCCTATGAAAAGCACACACTACACTTTGGAGCCTGATTAGCTAGAAATGTTATATGATTCACCAAATATGTTGGAACCCATTATGTGGCAGCACTGTGTGTGTACTGGTGGAAGGCAGGATCAGAGGTCTCATCCACTTCCTGAGTGGGAGCTCCCAGTATGAACCTGAGGCCCCAGGCTCCAGGCATGCTTTATGCTTTGTTGTTGTTGTTGTTTTTTTTTTTTTTTTTTTTTTTAAATATTTTTTTAGTTGTAGATGGACACAATGTCTTTATTTTATTGCCTTGTATGTGGTGCTGAGGATCGAACCCAGGGCCTCACGCATGCGAGGCAAGCGCTCTACCGCTGAGCTACAATCCCAGCCCCTGCTTTGTTGTTATTTCTTATTTTGACAGAGTATTTTGTCTGGCTCTCTGTGGTCATTCTGATTGTTTGATTTTTACCGTAGCTGCCTAAAAACAACCAACCCCCAAAACTTGTTTTCTCTTTGTCATTTGCTGGAGTAATCTTTTAGCTTAGTTATCTATTTATCTGTATTTCCCTTTTATTAATTTATCATTATCATCATTATTTTGGTGCTAGGATTGAACCCAGGGGCATTCTACCACTGAGATACACCCCCAGCCCCTTTTATTGTGTTCTAAGACAAGGCCTTTATAAGTTGTCCAGACTTCCCTTTAAACTTGGGATCCTCTTGCTCCCAAGTCACTTGCTCAGTGACTTCAGCCTCCCGAGTCACTGAGATTATAGGCTTGTGCCACCATGCCTGGCTGCTTCCCTTTTATATGTCATTTAAAAACAGAACTAAGGCAGAGTGCATTCTCATAATCCCAGTGACTCAGGAGGCTGAGGCAGGAGGATCACAAGTTCGAGGCCAGCCTCAGCAAATTAGTAAGGCCCTAAGCAACTTAGCAAGACCCTATCTCAAAATAAAAAATAAAAAGGGGTAGGGATATAGCTCAATGATAAAGTGACCCTGGATTCAGTTCCTAGTACCTATAATAATAATAATAATACATTTTAAAAAAGAACTAAGAAGGGACAACACAAAGGACACCAATATGATGACAGGCAGATTCTCAAGTCAGAAGGTGGGTGCTAGCACCTTCTCTGGTCTGCTCTACTCTTAGCTCCTTTTCATTGCTCATAGCCTTGGTATTTTGGAGAAGAGTGGATCCCAAATTCAGTCAAAAAAGGTAGAGCTTCTATTTTTTTTTTTTTTAAAGCCTACCTATCCAAGTGGTTCAGGGCTCTGAGGGTCTAATTACCCCTGCCAGACTGGCATAGATCTGCCCCAAGATAGTGCAGTACTGCCAGACTGCAGAAAGGTCTTACCCTGTTCCTGAGACTGTTAGGAGCTTTACAGTTTTGTGAACTGAAGACCCCATCCTCAGAGCGTATATATCATATTATGTATGTACACACACACACACACACACACACACACACACACACACACACACTCCCAGCTACTGCTGTGTTCTGACATTGCAGAGGACAAAGAAGTGTGGGGGAGGGCTGCACTAAGGGAGGCTGGCAGGGCGCTGGCAGGTCTGACCTGGGACTTGTATTTCTCTCTCTCCCTCTCTTTCTCTCTGATGAGTCTTCAACCAAACTATGAAATCCATTTTTTTAAAATGTTTTTTTAGTTGTAGATGGACACAATATCTTTATTTTATTTATTTTTATGTGGTGCTGAGGATCAAACTCAATGCTTCACACATGTGAGGCAAGTGCTCTACCACTGAGCCACAATCCCAGCCCTGAAATCCATTTTTTATGCTGCTCAGTCCATAAAGTGGAATTAAAATGCCCCAGGCTTGAGTAAATGGCATCCTTTTGTTGTGGGCAGGTCTTCCTACTTTCCCCACCTTGTTCTGGGAAGTAAAAGGTGCTGGCTGTGGCTGGAATGATCTGCTGGGTTCCCAAGAAAGGCAAAGTTGTTTCTAGACTACATAGGCCCTTTTTAAAAGAGGGAACCTAGCCAGGCGTGGTGGCACACGCCTATAATCCCAGTGGCTGGGGAGGCTGAGGCAGGAGAATTAAGGATTCAAAGCCAGTCTCAGCAAAAGGGAGGCGCTAAGCAACTCAGTTAAATAAAATACAAAATAGAGCTGGGTATGTGGCTCAGTGGTTGAGTGCCCCTGAGTTCAATCCCTGGTACCCCAAAAAATAAAATAAAAGAGGGAGCCTATAACATCTTCTACTAACTAGCCTGTATATCAGTGAAAAGCCTTGCTTAAGGAACTTATCTAATCTAACCTTAATAAGTCTCTACTCTTCCCCATCAGAAATTCATTTAGTACTAGGGGCCAGTCTTTGACATTTAACAAGAACTAAAGAAACAGATACCATTACGGGAAAGCTGGGGGTTGTCCAGTAGAGCTCACTAATGAGTGCAAATGTGACCCTAGGGCCAGGCCCAACTCACTGTATCTAATACCTTTCCTACCAGCTTAACCTCATACCAGCCTCCTATCCTACCTGTTAGGAAGATGAAAAACAGATGTGGACCTAAGTATGTAGAGAAATCTAGAATGACTGAGACAGTGTTTTAATTCTAAGGAGGAAGTATAGGTTGGGACTTTTAACCATATATGAAATAAGTTAGATACTTACCTCAAATTAGATAACTGGGTCCAATAGCAAGCTGTCCATGTGCTGTATAAACTACAGTATCATCACATATCATAACAGGGCTATTATCCTTTGTTTGAATCTCAGATTTTTAAGAACATAGTACAATTTAAATGGAAAAAAACCTTTTTGTGGTGGTGGGGATTGAACATAGGGCTTTGTGCATGCCAAGTGCCTGCTCTACTGTTTTTTTGTTTTTTGTTTTTTTGGTACTAGGGATTGAACTCAGGGGTACTCGACCACTGAGCCACATCCCCAGCCCTATTTTTTGTGTTTTATGTAGAGACAGGGTCTCACTGAGTTGCTTGCTTAGCGCCTCGCCGTTGCTGAGGCTGGCTTTGAACTCGCGATTCTCTTATCTCAGCCTCCCTAAGTGCTGGGATTACAGGCTTGAGCCACCGCGCCCGGCTCTTGCTCTACTATTGAACTATATCACCACCCCAGAAAAATTCTTAATGAAGTCATCTTTTTGCTTTATTCTGTACATATCAACAAAAATATCCTTAAAGTCTCAAAAATAATTATTTTTATAGGCTACTTAGCAAGGAAGGCAAAGTGGCAAGGTGAAGAGAACATTGAATGAGGCTCAGGGACTCAGTTCAGGTTGCTACACACTAGCCATGTGACCTTGAGAAAAATCGCTACCCTTCTGGATCTTGGTTTCTCATTTGTAGAAGGGAAAAAACAGAACTAAATTTTCTTGTGGTCAGTAGTCCTTCCTTTTGTTTATGTAAAGCCAGCAGCCCTGGTTTTTCCTTGGTTTGCCTGTCCTACCTTAGTTTTCTGGACTGTGGATTAAAAGCAAGGTGACCTGGGGCTCCCTTCTCAGTGCTTTCCTCTAGGGTTCCCCTATGCTTCTGTTTTCTGGAAGATTTCTTTGCTTCCTGGTTCACTGCTGAGATGTTTGAAGTTGCCACAGAAATGATCCTTTAGGTCAGGCTAACACATTGTCCTCATAGCATAAAAAGGTGACATCACATTCAATCCAATTTCTCTATAATATCGAAGTTTCATGCCAATATGTAATGTATTTCTAGCATTGACAGTGGTGTTATGTTGCCCTTGCAGGAGTTCTGTCAAGTTTTTTTCTTGACCTGTAGTCATCAAAATTTCTATAAATTAAGCTACTGAAGAGTTGTCTTACATGGAATTGCTTCTGTGTGAGAATATTGATTGGGTACCTCTCTGTAAATACACTGAAATTATGTTACTCTGGATTAGACTTCTAAAAGAACCATTTGTAGGCTTAACCCTGGTCTTATGCATCTATTTCTTTCTGGTGCTAGGGCTCCAACCTAGGGACTTATGCATGCTAAGCAAGTACAATATATTTTTAAAAACTTGATAGAACTTTATTCTTCTCCCCACTCCCAGTACTGGGGATTGAGCCTAGATGTGCATTTACCACAGCCTCTTTTATTTTGAGACAGGGTCTCACTAAATTGCCCAAGCAGGACTTGAACTTGCAATACTCCTGCCTCAGAAGTTGCTAGGACTATAGGAGTATGCCACCATACCCAACCTTGATAGAACTTCTTATATACAAGAATGTTATTTATTCATCCTACTAACACTTAGAAACCCACATTTCACTTGAAGGTATTTGAAAATCACATTCTTCTGCTTCTCATAATTGTATAAAGATACAACCTTATGCTAGAATTGACTTTTCTATTTTGCTACAGAAGAAAAGTGTGTGATTGTTCACACATAAAGAATATACTATAGCATATATGCTTTAATAATCATAATCTCCTTAACATGAAGTAACTCAGCTCATTAAGACTTCAGCTCATTTCATGACTAAACATGGGCTTAGTTGGAATCTCAATATGGTTTCTAATTAACCACAAACTTAATGATATGCCAGCAATGTTGTACAGCTACTAAAAGAGTTCATGCAAATACAGGTTACATTGATAGAATCATAGTGTCTAAATTAGAGAAAGTAGTTTCCCCTGTAGAAAAAGTGAATAAAACAGATGCAACTGTTCAGCCATTTTTTCCAGGCTATAGAGGTGATGTTACGTGGGCACCTATGTGAAGTGATTTGCTGATGGTTGCCTATACATAAAAGCCTAAGATCTAGGTTCCTTGGGGAAGTGTTTTGAGAATTTGGTACTGTCTGCCATTAGCTCCCAGATTTTTACCTGAAAATTCACAACTCTTACTTTTTCCAGAAAAGTCACATGTTCCATTTCATTTCAGAAAGAGTTTTGCTGTCAACATTAGCTGTGCTGCCCTTCCTCTTCAGTCACCCTATACCTGCACATCTGGATCAATTTGCTCTCCACATGGTGTTATTTTTCAGAAATATTCAGGAGCCTAACAGGCTACCATGGTGCATATCTATAATCCCAGCAACTCAGGAAGCTAAGGAAGGAGGACCATAGGTTCAAAGGTCAGCCTTGGTAATTTAATGAGACCCTCAACAACTTTGACGAGAACCTCTCTCTCCATATATATACGTGTAACATATATGTATATATGTAATAACCTATATAGAAATATAGGTTTCTAAGTGCTAATAGGATGATTAAATAACTTTCTTGCATATAAGAAGTTCTATCAAGGTTGAGTACAGTGCCCCTCACCTGTAATCCCAGCAAACCTGGGAGGCTGAGGCAGGAGTATTGCAAGTTCAAGGCCAGCCTAGGCAATTTAGTGAGACCCTGTTCTTGGATTACTGGGTCTAGCATTCCTGTATGTTTCAGAATTAAAAATGTGTGTGTGTGTGTGTGTGTGTGTGTGTGTGTGTGTGTATGCCTGCCTGGGGTTGTAGCTCAGTGATAAAGCACCTCTGGGTTTAATCCCTAGTGCTCCACACCACCCCCTTAAAACAAAACAACAAATCCAGGAACCTGTAATCCTGCAATACAAGGAGAGCCTGAGACAGGGGCTTTCAACAAGTTGACATCCACTTCTCACTTTGGACAGGCCTTCTTCCCCCATAGCTCACCCATAGAAGCAAAGAAATATTTGGCCATAGCTCTTAGCCACCCTGATATCACCCTTATCCTCCTGCCTGCCGCATGAAGTTCCATGGAACCTTGGTGTTTGAACTGTTCTCTATCTTCAGTCTGCCCTCTCTTAGATTTGGTGATGCAGACTCAGAAATCCACCTTTTCCCTACCTTGGGTTACCACCCAGTCATTATTCCATGCTCAGTCCCAGCAATTAGGCTGCCTTGTGAAGCAGAATCTAGTAGGCCAGCCCCTGACTAAGGAATGTGGGCCTCCCAGTGCTAACCTGCCTATCAGGCTATTGACACTAGCATCTCTGCATTGTCTCAGGCTGCCACTTACAGCATTATCATTCCCATTGGGCTATATTCTTTGTGCTGTCTAATGCTTAGGGGTTCACATTAAAGCCTAGGCTGGCCCTAGGTTCTCAGATATTCTGGGCCTACCATCACTATATGTATTTTCAGAATAAAAATTACAATGCCATTCAAAAACAAACAAAAAGCTAAAGAAATTCAGTGAAATTCTTATTCTTCCCACAAGGAATGCTTGGAACATTACTGGAAATTCTTTGAAATCGACTTTTCCTCCTCAGTGTTGCCCTGCCATGCTGATCTCCTGAGCACATGTTCAGTCATCCTTGGGTGGTCTGACACTGCATCCCAGACATTGAGTGGAGTAGCTTTTGTATGCAGAGGCACAGAGGCCACCCTCCCTTCTTCATTGGATATCTGGGTCTAAGGTTTTGAGACAGAATAGTGCTTTTCAGAGCCTGAGGCCAATACTCTCCTCAAAGTATATAGGTACTGATCTTGACTTTATGCCTCCTTATTGCCCATCAGGAAAAATTGGGCTTTCCATCTCAGTGTAGTCTCTCTCTGCCATCACTGATGTATCAGCCAGCTTGACTATAGTAACAGCCAATGCAAAAACTCTGGGACTTTGAACATTTATTTTTCACTCATATTACATGCCTGTGGCTTTACAGCACCTACTGAAGCTCCCCTCCCTGTATCTTTTTTCTGCAATTGAGGCTGAAGGAGCACTCTCTATTTGGGACCTGCCATCTTCATGGCAGAAGGAAAGGAGTATGAGAGTTTCTGTTTGAACCAAGTGTATATCATGGGCTGAGAGTGTAGCTCAGTGATAGGGCACTTACCTAGCTAATGTGAGATCTTGGGTTAAATGCTCGGTACTGCCTCCCGCCCCAGAAAAGTACATTACATCTGTTCATAAGCCATTGACCAAAGTAAGTCACATAGCTCACTGTGTTAGACAACTTTTCATTGCTATGGCAAGATACCTGAGAGAAACAACTTCAAGAGGAAAGATTTATTTTGGCTCATGCTTTCAGAGGTTTCAGTTCATGATCACTTGG
Organism: Geosciurus inauris; assembly: GCA_004024805.1. Classification (NCBI taxonomy): domain Eukaryota; kingdom Metazoa; phylum Chordata; class Mammalia; order Rodentia; family Sciuridae; genus Geosciurus; species Geosciurus inauris. Next base: position 14,616 of record PVHX01006408.1, read on the forward strand.
TTCTGTTGATTCTGGGCCCATGGTGAGGCAGAACATCATAGTTGGGAGAATGTGGCAGTGGAAAGAGGCTCACCTCATGGCAGCCTGGAAGCAGGAGGGAGGAGGGAGGGAGACACAAACAAGACATAGTTCCCAAGGGCATGCCTCCAAGAACCCACTCCCTTTGACTAGGTCCCACTGCCCACAGTTTCTGCCACCTTTTTTTTTTTTTTAAATATTTATTTATTTTTTAGTTGTAGGTGGACAGAATATCTTTATTTTATTTTTATGTGGTGCTGAGGCTCAAACCCAGTGTCTCACGCGTGCTAGGCGAGCACGCTACCATTGCGCCATAACCCCAGCCCCTCTGTCACCTTCTAATAGTCCATTTAGATCGATGAGGTTAGAGCCCTCACAATCCAATCACTTCCAAAATCCTACCTCTCTGTATTGCTGCACTGGGAATCAAATGTTCAACACATGAGCCTTTGAGGGATGTTCCAGATCCACACCATAACACCCACTCAAATTTTTTCAGCCATCATTCCAGGCTGCAGCTGTTTAAGGTGACATGGTATGAGCAACAGGTAGTGCCTCATTAAAATGTAGGTATCTTCAGGGAGATTTTTGGGAGGCTCTGAATGCTAGAGAAGCCCCTAACAATGATGTTGTTCCCCTAGACCACAAAAGGTGGTCTACAGGGTGACCTTGGACATGATCCTTCCTAGCAAATCCCACCCGATGATAATGCTTACACATTCTTCCTGCTAATGCTCAGGTATTCCTGGGAGATAGCATCTTATTTTCTCAGCAAGCTTGTGAGGAAGTTATCATCAACATCTTTCCTATTTTATGGATAAGGAAGATGAAATAACTTGTTTGTAAGTGGAGGACCCTGAGCTTGAACTGTGGAATGTTGGTCTTATGAACATCATAAATGGAATACTATACAATTATTGAATTAACAAATGTAGGGATTATGAAATATATGGAAAATTGTTTATGAAATAATTGCAAAAAATAGATCTCAAGAATACATACTCTTTGGGTACAACTATGTAAAAGCTATATTTGAATGAATTAGAAAAAGAACAGAAAAAATGAAGAACTTGGTCTTTTGAGGTGGCAGAGTTTTATCTCTTTTTATGTTTTAAAGTTGGCTGAATAATACTTTTTTATTTTTTGGTACTAGGGATTGAACTCAGGGGTACTCACCACTGAGCCACATTCCCAGCCCTATTTTGTGTTTTATGTAGAGACAGGGTCTCACTGAGTTGCTTAGCGCCTCGCCATTGCTGAGGCTGGCTTTAAACTCACAATTCTCCTATCTCAGCCTCCCTAAGTGCAGGGAACACCATGCTGTTTGACAGAGTTCTTCATCCTGTTTTTCCCTTGCAGTACTAAACTAGGGATTGAACCCAGGACCTTGCGCAAGCTAGGCAAAGGCTATACCTCCAGCTCCCACCTCTTTACTCTTAAACCTCCTCAGTGCCCTGCTTCCCTAGCTGAACAACTGCTCTAACTCATTTGATGAGCAAGGCAGGTTCCTGGGAATTGAGAAGGCTAAAGCCAAATATAGTCTGGATTGGATTAAGATCAGATACTACAGAGATAGTTGAGATTGGGCCATGGTGAGGAAGAGAAGAAAATATCAAATGTCAACTGAGATTATCCCCTGCAAACTGAGTCCAAGTAGTAATAAGGAATTTGAGCCAGCAGAAGTTAATGCTAAAGAGACAACTGTAAATAGAAAGTATAGGCATGATAGGAAGTCTAGATGACATTTCAGAGCCCTTTGCTTTTGGAGACTCCTTTTCAAAGACCCTTAGCTGTGTATGTTGGCCTTCCAGAACCAGTCTGTCAACTGTGCTCTGAGACTCCTCAGTGAAAATTCTATATTTTTAAGTATATTTAACACTATCATAGTGAATATATTATCATATTTAACAGAGGGACACCCCCGCCCTTTTGGGCACAGAAGCATCTGTCTCTTAAAATTATTTTAATCTTGGCTAATTAGGTTTCCTTTTTTTTGGTACCAGGGAATTGAGCCCAGCAACACTTAACAATTGAGCTACATTCCCATCCTTTTTTATTTTATTTATTTATTTATTTATTTATTTATTTATTCATTTAAATATTTTTTTTAGTTGTAGATGGATGCAATATCTTTATTTTATTTACTTATTTTTATGTGGTGCTGAGGATCGAACCCAGTGACTCATGCATGCAAGGCAAGCGCTCTACCACTGAGCCCCAGCCCCAGCCCCCCATCCTTTTTTATTTTTTATTTTGTGACAGGGTCACACTAAGTTGCTCAGGGCTTCTCTAGGTTGCTGACGCTGGCTCTGTACTTTTGATCCTCTTGCCTCAGCCTCCTGAGCTGCTGGGATGACAGGCACGTGCCATCATGCCCGACAGATAATCAGGTTTCTGATAATAAAATATGCTGTAGGCATGATCCTCTTGATTAGCAAAAACATTTCTATGTATTTATTTTTATATTAATAGTAAGTATTTTTATTTAGATATATTTTTAAGTCATATTTCCTGCCATCTAACATGAACATAGTTAAAAATCATTAAACATCTCTTATCCCAAGTATTACTTGGTCCTATAAACCTGAAATTATAAAAGGATAAGTTTTATGTGGATAGTTGCCTAAAGATTATATATTATTTGCAGACTGGGGTTGTAGCTCAGTGGTGCAGCGCTTGCCTCACATGTGTGAGGCACTGGGTTTGATCCTCAGCACCACATAAAAACAAATAAAACAAAATAAAGGTATTAAAAAAGATTACATATTATTTGCTCAAGTCAATAATGTTGTAATTATTTTTTCAAGGTAGACTTAATAATTTAAAAAACAACAAAAGTAATGATCATATTTTAAGTCAATCTAAAGATATATTTGATTTTGAAGTTTTTCAAATTTTAGAAAAAAGGTGTGTCCTATTTCAATATCTGTGCCCCTTTATATCAGATTTAGACTTGTAAACTTTTTTTTTTTTGGTACTGGGGATTGAACTCAAGGGCACTCGACCACTGAGCCACATCCCCTCCCCTGTTTTGTGTTTTATGTAGAGACAGGGTCTCACTGAGTTGCTTAGCACCTCGCCATTGCTGAGGCTGGCTTTGAACTTGCGATTCTCCTGTCTCAGCCTCCCAAAGTGCTGGGATTACAGGTGTGCGCCACTGCACCCCGCTAGACTTGTAAACTTTTCATTTTGAAAACAATTTTAAACCTTGCAAGAATAGAACAATGATTTTGTATATACCCCTTCACATAAAATCACTAATTGTTAACATTTTGCCCCATTTTCTTTCTCCTTCTCTTAATATGTGCATATACATGTTATGTCTACTTATTTCCTGTGCCTCTTAACAACAAGGAATTCTTTTACCTAACTGTAGCCACACTATAATGATCAATTAAAGGATATTTTATATTAATGACAATATTACCTACTATATAGACCTTATTCAGAATTTGCCAACTGTGTCAGTTTTGTTATTTACAACATGCCATACCTCCTTATCTCCTTTAATATAGAGTATTTCCTCATTTCCTTTAATCTGGAATAATTCCTTAGGGTTTTTTTGGTTTTGGTCTTTCATGACTGCAATTTGGGAAGAAGACAGGCCATTTGTTCTGCAGAATGGCTCTCAGTGGGGACTTGTCTGATCGTTCATAAGTGATGCCAGGAACTTCTCATGGCATCATTCCCCAAAGCACCTAATGTCAGTTTGTCCTGTTGTTTTATAAGTACTTCAACTTGTTATTTCTTAGAATAGTATGCCCTGTTGCCTGAGATCAGATCCAGCTTACCTATTGTAATAAATGTTTTTCTTCCAGCCCAGAAATTGTTCCTCACTACAATCTCTTTATTTTACAAATGCATAGATTTGCTTTGTGAAAATAGGTTGGAACTGTTAATCTGAATTAGCCTAGACACTTTATCAGCCCTCTTCAGTGAGATAGGAGTAATTTCCAAATTCAATATAAGAAAATCCATAGTTTAACAAATAAACATTAGCAATCAGTTCTTTTTTTTTAATATTTATTTTTTAGTTGTAGGTGGACAGAATATCTTTATTTTATTTTATTTTTTATGTGGTGCTGAGGATCGAACCCAGTGTCTCACGCGTGCTAGGCGAGCACGCTACCACTGTGCCATAACACCAGCCCCTAGCGATCAGTTTTTAGCTAAGGAAGCTCCCTTATAAAAGCATACTCTCTTACAGAATTCCTTTCTTGGTAAGCTAGTTATTTTATATAAGATTCAATTTACCTAAAAGAAAATCTGTTTTAAATGATAAGTATGTGAGCTGATGGACTGTTGATTTGTTTGATTTATTCATTTCACAGTATATACATATGTCAAAACATCACATTGTACATATATACAATCCTCTTAAACCATACTGGGAATTAAACCCAGGGACGATTTACCTCTGAGCTATATCCTTAGCCCTTTCTATTTTTTGAGATAGGGTCTCGCTCAGTTGCCAGGGTTGGCCTCGAACTTGTGATCCTCCTGTCCCAGCCTCCCAATAGCTAAGATTATAGTCATGTGCCACTGTGCCCAGTTTTATAATTTTTATTTACTATTATATCTTAATAAAACTAGGGGTGGAGTGGAGAAAGAAAACCTGTTTTTATACATTTAACAAACACATCTATTATGTAATGTTGTATACACATTGCCTTGTTATGTAATATTTAATGGTCCAGCCTGGAATTTGATCTTGGACAACCAAAAAGGTTGCCCTTTATGATGCAGTCCCAAAAAATGTCAAGCAGTGTGCCTTGAGCATTGTTTAACAAAGGATTTTGGGTTTATTCACCATGGATTTGCTTCAAATGTATTTATACTTTCATTTATATCCTTTGGGAAACAAAGAGTTGCATGTTTTTGCTTGTATTTAGGTAGTATCCCCCTCCCTTTTTTTGGGTACTGGGGATTGAACTCAGGAATACTTGACCACTGAGCCACATCCCCAGCCCTATTTTGTGTTTTATTTAGAGACAGGGTCTCACTGAGTTGCTTAGCACCTCGCCATTGGTGAGGCTGGCTTTGAACTCAGGATTCTCCAGTCTCAGCCTGCCAAAGTGCTGGGGCCTCTGCCCCAGGCTGGTAGTATCCCTTTTTCCCTCTTTTTTTTTTTTTTTTTTTAATTTTTTGTAGTTGTAGATGGACACAATATCTTTATTTTATTTATTTTTATGTGGTGCTGAGGATCGAACCCAGTGCCTCATACATGTGAGGCAAGCGCTTTACCACTGAGCCACAATCCTAGCCCCTCCCTTCTTTCCTCTTTATCTCAAAGTTGCAAACTCAGACATCTAACATAATGAGTCAGGCAGGTGATCCTGGTGTGAGTATTAAAAGCAGGAGAGTGGGGGGCTGTGGCTGTGGCTCAGTGGTTGAGCGCTTGCCTTGCATGCGTGAGTCACTGGGTTCGATCCTCAGCACCACATACAAATAAATAAATAAAAATAAAGATATTGCGTCCATCTACAACTAAAAACATATTTAAAAAAAAAAAAAAGCAGGAGAGTGGGTGTCCCACCTACAGGGAACTGCTACTGTTAGCTTCAGCCTGTTATTGCCATGTGGGAATGTGGATCCATGTGGCCAAGTCATTCTGATTTTTTCCCTAGAAGCCTCAAATCCAAATTTTTAAACATTGTTAATCCAATCAAAAATTTAAAAGACTGTACAGAACAAGTTGGTATCCCATCACTTATCAGAGTATTTTTATCTTAAATATACCTCTTTTCCATGTCTCATACTTCAGTGTTTTGGGGATTTGGTATATGAATTCATAATACAGGGTATATGAATCCCCCAATTCTCTACCTCCTAATTGTGACAATTTTATGTATCACTCTTTTTGCTTTCATCTTAACATACGAAAATTATTTTTATCCATTCTGTAATCAGGTAGAAATAGTGACACTCACTACATTATTTTATTTACTGAGAGGAAAACTATAAATTCAGTCTTTTCATCTGTTGTTATCAGTTTTTGATCTTGAGGGTGAGTGGCAGTTCTAAGGTCAGAGTCCAATTCTTCTTCCTGTCTCTCTGCAGCCGTCATTTCATCAAGTTGATAACATTCGTGGAACCCGCCATCACGGGCTGGTGGAGAGGCCAGCCAGAAACCGCTTTCACCCCCTTCACCGACGGTCTGGGGACAAGCCAGGACGACAAATATCCTTTGTCACTGTCTGAAAGGAGTGTAAGTTTTGAAATGTTTGAAAGGTTTTCAGGATTTTCTTCCCTATAGTTCTCCTGCGACCTCAGAATCTTCATTTTATCTGATGCATGAAGGCAGTGAAAGTAAATGAATTGAAAACTAGAAACATCTCTACAGCTATTTAGAAATACCATTGTAGGTGTTTAATTTCTGAAAGCATTGATAACATTCAGTTTAATGAGACAACTGAATATAAACAACATGCAATTCAGCTTAATCTTGAGATGTTCTCAGCATTTTCTTCACAAATTGTCAACATCAGAGTTAAGCCTGACTTTGAATTGGGTTAGAGAGATTTGGTCCACCAAGCAAAAATGGACAGACAGATTTGTGATTCATTTGTATTTCTGTTGACCTGGTGACCTGATTTTGGAACTTACAGAAGAAATCTCATATAATTTTCTATTTGTAGATTTTCAAATTTGATAACTGACAACAAAAATATAAACTTGGTATTTAGGAAAGTTCTTATATAATGATGTATACTTGACAACAGACTCTGTGTTGCTAAGTAGCAATGAAGACGAGGAGAAGGCAAATTCAGCTTACAGTTTTTATTTAATCAGTACTTATCAGAGGGTGCAGGGACAGGATGGGGGCACTGCTGCATGACCAGCATGCTTCTGGGGGCTTTGGGAATATTGAACTGGGATGGATTTTGTGGGAGAGGACAAAAGTATGCCAGGAGGGCCTCTGTATCTTTTCTCTCTTCTCAGCACAGACACAGGGGTGGAGAAGGAGAAGAAAGGCCTGGTGAATCTCCCTGCAGAGAGCTGAATTCCTGGCAGTGATGGTAGGGCTGGCTTCACAAGCCTAGGAACCAGGAAGTAGGGGAGGCCACTCATGTTTACTGAGCACCTACCCATGCCAGGCACTGTGCTGGGCAAGTTATGTGTCATTTAGTCCTTAGAGCTCATTGAGTCGTTTATTTTTTTAACCCCCATTTTCCCATGAGAAAACTTGAGTGTTTTAGTAACTGGTCCAGGATTCCACTGCTATGTCGGAGGAACCTGGGATCAATCCAGGTCCTGCCGTACTCCTGCCCTCCACCCAAGTTCACTGGTTGGAAATGAAGACAACATTGGTAAAAGAGAGACTCTGATGTGAGGAGTTTTGGGGGTGTACAGAGAAATCCCTGACTTCCTGGCCTCAAAACTTTTCTGGTTTTTAATCTGTTTGGAGTTGAAGATAATGACTCCAGGAAATGTTGATTTCTCCCTTCTATCCCACCCCTGAGAATAACACATTTGGTCCGCGGGGGTGCCCTGACTTCCAGTTTTGTACATTATGTGGCCATTACCCAGGAACATGAAGACGATACATGATCTTGATTTTTTTTTGGAATGTGTGCTAATGTTGACACAAAATGCAAAAGGTAAAAGGGAACTGAGGCAATCCAGCTGATCGCTCACGTGGGCATGGAGTAGTTCACCAAACCTGGCCCAAATGGCTTGGAATTCTCAGGCAAAATATTGTTTCTTTGCCCGATTTAACAATACAGTGTATCTTTTTCTTAAATTTCTCAATTCCCTCTTTCTCTTGTCAGTGTTCTTTCATATATGTTTTACTGTATGTATTTGTGTGTATATGTATGTGTATGGACATCTCAGGTACTTTTTGAAGAATGTATAGTCTGTATACATACATATATGTACATAGCTTTATTAACCAAAGGAATAGAAGATGAGGGAATTGAGAAAGAGGAGAATGTTCATTCACTTCAAAATTATTTGTGAAGTGTCTGCTGGTGGACAGGCACTGTTTTAGACACTCTAGTCATAACAGTGGAAGTACTGTGGTCCCTGTCCCCAAGTTACTTATAGTCTAGTGGAAGTGGCAGCAAAGCCAGCAGGTGGCCAAAGCACAGTGTGGTGCTGGAACTGAGGCAGCTCAGGAGCAGTGTGGGCACATACGAGGGGCAGCTCACAAGACTTGAGGACCAGAGAAGGGCTCCTTCAGGGAAATCAGAGGCTTGAAGGCTGAGTAAGAAGTAAGGGGATGATGTATCCATTTATTCAACAGATAAATGTAGCTCCTTCCCTGTTCCAGGCACTGTCCTAAGCACTGGGAATGCAGTGATAAACTGTCCCTGCCCTCTTGAGTTTCCAGTTCTTTGGAAAAAAAATAAAATTAAGGAAAGTGACTTAAGATTGTGAAATGTGATATATGAGAGTAAGCCATTGGGCAGGGACTGTTCAGGTAGTGGGGACAGAAATGTGCAAAGTCTCAGAAGGGGAGGCTATGCTGAATGTTCAGGGAACCCTGTCTTCCCAGGTAATGTATCCTAGGGGAAAACTTGCAATTTGTGAGAACATCAGCAAAGCTCATAGACTCCTAAGAGAAGAACAGGCCAAACCAAATTAATATACAGATTAAGTTGTTTAGCAGACAGTATGAATCTGACTCGCTGATCATGAGCGCTCGCGCTCTCTCTCCCTCCCTAATTGGGGTCTGAGGACTGGACATTTGCTGATACAAACAAAGTTCTTTAGCCTAGTTCTTTAGTCCCGCTGCCCACTAATGAAGCAGTGAATCTCTTTTGAGGAATCAAGGGACCATGAACTTCAAGTAAAATATAAAAGCAGAATCATGATTTTACATCAAAGGTGTTAATTTATTCAGGAGAACTTGGAGGAAGAAGGCTAAGTCCTTTCTTACATGGCCTGCTTTCTGTTGCTTATGAAATAATTTGCTTAAAATTGTTGCCTTTCACATTTGTCTGTTACCTTTTTAATGAAGTTGTATCATTTGAAAATATGAAAACTGGTTTGAATCTTCGTTGCTAGAAATAGGAAAAAATGTATTCAGAATTCTCTTACTACATTTGTTTTCTTGGCTTGGGTATTATTATAGGATGAGCAGACTGGCTTAGATAGGAGTTCAGTCTAGGGATATAGTAATCACAAATAAAATGAACATTGTTCAACAAACAATCTAGCTTTCTCCAGAGTGGGCAGCCACCACAAGCAGATCTCAGGCACAGAGATTCCTCCTGCAGTAGGCGGCAGTACTACAGAAAAAGCTAGAGCAGTGGGCCGTGCTGCTGGCATGGTGGCTGCCACAAGCAAAGGCCAGGGCACCACCACAGCTGGGCCCTGGCTGGGCCCCCCACAGGCAGAGAGGCGCCATCGGGGTTTGTTCCTGGCTGGGGGCCTAGGCAGGGGAGTTGAGACTACAAACTCTTCTCCCTGTCTACAGCTGCCAGGCTGTTAGCAGCCCTTCTCGCTCCTCCTTCCTTGAGGTCAAAGAACATTCTGTATTCCAAACACCATCTTATTTAAGCACCATACATTTAAGCAAATGAAATTTTTTCTCAGACCTGTGGATGATGGATTGAAAAAGAAGGCGGCACACTCAACAACTGTAGAAAATGCCTTCTAAAAGAGATTTGTTTTTTTGAAAAAGAGAAAAAAAACACAAATGTTTAGGAAGTTTCCCAACAAAGTTGAGAGAGAGTTCACTAGTGTGAACAGTCCTGAAAGGATAACTTAAGGCTGCCAGAGTTAGCAATGACTCTCTTCTCTGGAGTCGGCTTTGCTGTGATTTGTTTAATCAAACTGAGATGAAAATTTTAGAACAGATTTATAAGATACTGTTTCTTTGAAATGCATGGCTTGTGAAATTTGAGAAACATCATGCTCTCTGTCCCCTTTTGGAGTCTCACATAGTAAGGCTCAGAGAAGCCCGGCAGCTAAGAAACTTCCTATCTATCTTTAACCCAGGGTTTCTCATTTTTACCTAACACTCATATAATGTCAAGGGACAAGGAAATATTATTGGTCTTTAGAGTTTTTAGGGAAAAATGTTCTGACTTTAAATTCCACATGTAGCCTAGTGCCACTGGTGCTGAGGGAAACAGGAAGATGCAAAGACTCAAAAAGATCTTGCTCATATACCTCCCTTAAAATTGACTTTAAGATGTATTCTAGAGGGACATAGAGGTCAAGAGACAAGAGGAAGTAGGGTAACAGTAAAGACACAGCTGAGAAATTAGGAAGGAACCAAATCCTGATAGTTGTTGGAACCAAATTGTGAACCAGTTTTATATATTAAATCTGACTCTTAAATTTATCTTGGTGGGTGGGTTCTATTAAGCAGATTCCAAGTCAACTGACCTTATCAGCTGCATGAAAGGTCACAGGCCTACCCCACAAACTGTGTCCCTGGCAGAACAGAGCTTAAGAGGGCAGGAGAGAAAATGACCTCCAGGCTACCTCCAGAAGCTGTTCTAAGGTGCATTTACCACATGAGACGAGAAGCCAAGAGGAGAACCCAGGCCTTATCAGCCCAACTAGTCACACACACACACACACACACATACACACATACACACACACAGGGTGGAGCTTATTTTGAGCTTCTGTGGCTCAGTGACTCCACCTACTATTGGTAATTGGCCAACAGAGCCTCTTTTACCAACAAAAAGAAAAGCTTCTCTTTTTCCAGGGAAGAGGGAGTGAGAGCTGTTCCCTTTAACACCCCCTTGTTGTGAGAAGTTGGGTCTCCTTGTTCATGGATTGAACTTCAGAAGGATTGTCCTCAACTGACCACAGGGACTTGGAGAGGGAGGAGAGACTGTGGCGATTCTGAGATCCTAACTTGAGCAACTGGGTGGATGGCCCCTCATTAAATAAGATAGAGTATAAGAAGAGGAGCAGATGGCGGGTGGGAGGGATGAACTTTAGATGGAATGTGAGGTATCTGATGTACTTTTTTTTTTTTGTACTGAGGATTGAACCCAGCGGTGCTTTACAACTGAGCTACATCCCCAGCCCTTTTGATTTTTTATTTTGAGACCAGGTCTCGCTAAGTTGCTGAAGCTGACCTTGAACTTGTGATTCTCCTGCCTCAGCCTCCTGAGTTGCTGGGATTACAGCTGTGCATCACACCCACCACCTCTGGGGTGCTTTTGGAAGAGAAACCAAGTAGACACTTAGAAATAGGGACTTGTGGTTCACAGGAACTGTCGGGAGCTGGAGGCATGGATTTGAGAGTTGTTGGACTGGAAGCAAGGCAAGGATGCAGCTGACCATGGCAAACAGGGAAGGCAGTCTTCTCTACCCAAGGGGGCACTGGTCAGAGGCTCTAGCTTCCCTCTGCTCCCACGCTACATGGTACTCAGTGATTCTGAGTCCCTTCTCCTCATTCTATCCCTGGAAAGCAATGCCAGTCCATGTAGAATGAGGCTGCAGGACCTCAGGGAACATCTGTTGGAAAGCAGAGGAGGAGCAAAAGAGGGGAAGAGAAAAGGTCCATGGTAGGTATGGGGACATTTTTCAGACTTTATTTCTATTTGTATCCATTGCAGCCACTTCTCCTTGCTTACTTCTTAAGGCTTAGCTAGCTAAGCTTAACTGCTGAAGGAGGCACTGAAGAAGGAACCAGTGTGATTTCTTAAAAACCCTAGCCAGGCATGGTGGCACATTCCTGTAATCTCAGTGACTCAAGAGGCTGGGGCAGGGGCTGGGGATATAGCTCAGGTGGTAGAGTGCCTGCCTCACATGCACAAGGCCCTGGGTTCAATCCCCAGCACCACATTTGAAAAGAAAAGAAAAAGACAAGGCAGGAGGTTCACAAATTCAAGACCAGCCTTAGCAACTTAGCATAAGAAACTTGGTGAGATGCTGTCTCAAAAGAAAAAAGAAAAAAGGCTGGGAATTATGGCTCAGTGGTTAAGTGCCCCTGGGTTCAATCTCTGGTACAAAAAAAAACCAAAAAATAAAAAAAACCAACAACAACAAAAAAAACACAAGCAAATAAACAAAAAAATATCCTGTGGCTCAGTGGTATAGTGCTTGCCTAGCATGCACAAGGCCATGTGTTCCATCCCCAGAAAGAACAAAAAAATCACTCTGTGTCTTGTGCTTCTCTTCTGTTTGTATGCTGGCAACTAGTGAGCCCTCCAAAGCTGCTTGTTGAATTAAAAACAAATTTAAGTTTACAAATAAAGGTGTTTTTTCTGTCTTCAGGTTGTTCTTTAGGACATCTCAGTGTTGAATAATTAAATGCAGTTTTCTGAAATCTTAAAAAGAACAGATAAGCCTTTTCTAAGTTTATTTCTGTTGAGTTTAACTGTAAACTTGTAATTTTAGTGATTCTCTTGGTGCCCACAGTTCTTGGGCTTTAAATTATCTACCAAAACAGATGAGACAGTAAGAAATAATAGAGCTCAGAGATCACATCTTTTATTTTTATTTTATTTATTTTTGGATACTGGGGATTGAACTCAGGGGCACTTGGCCACTGAGCCACATCCCCAGCCCTGTTTTATATTTTATTTAGAGACAGGGTCTCACTGAGTTGCTTAGTGCCTCACTTTAGCCAAGGCTGGCTTCAAACTTGCGATCCTCCTGCCTCAGCCTCCCAGACCACTGGGATTATAGGTCTGCGCCCAGCTACATCATTTAACTTTTTTTTTTTAAAGCATTTAGGCAGGGTTTATTTAAAAAGGGGTAACATAGGCTTCTCCGGGAGGGAGAAGGGAGTCATCATAGCTGGTAGCCTGGTCATTTAACTTTTGATACCTCAGCTTAATCATGTGAAAAATGTCAGGAATTTACTATATTTTCATGTTGTTAATATACATCAGGAAGATTGAAATGCTAACTTACAGCTCAACATTGCAATAACCAATATTTGATTATTATAATTATGCCACTGCATTCTAATTTGAATTATCAATACTGTATAATCAGACTTAATGGTTTTTTAAAATATTTTTTTAGTTGTAGATGGACACAATACCTTTATTTTATTTATTTTTATTTGGCACTAAGGATCAAACACATTGCTTCACATGTGCTAGGCAAGTGATCTATCACTGAGCTACAACCCCAGCCCAAAGTTAATGTTTTGGGTTTTTTTGGGGGGTACCGGGGATTGAACTCAGGGGCACTTGACCACTGAGCCACATCCCCAGCCCTATTTTGTGTTTTATGTAGAGACAGGGTCTCACTGAGTTGCTTAGCGCCTCACCATTGCTGAGGCTGGCTTTGAACTCGCGATTCTCCTGTCTCAGCCTCCCTAAGTGCTAGGATTATAGGCTTGAGCCACCGCGCCCGGCTAATGTGGGTTTTTTTTTTTTATTTTTTATTTTTTTGTAGTTGTAGATGGACACAATACCTTTATTTTATTTGTTTTATTTTTATGTGGTGCTGAGAATCAAACCCAGTGCCTCACACATTCTAGGCGAGTGCTCTACCACTGTGCTGCAACCTCAGCCCCAGGCTTAATTTTAAGGATGGCAGTGTACTGAAAAAAAATGGTAAACATCTGCTTCACAGAATTAAGTTTTTCTGGGCCTAGATTCATCAAATCCTGCAGAAAAGAAAAAGGCAGCTAACCACAAGTTGTGAGACTCCCTAATGGCCTTGCCAGCTGAAATACCAATGTGCTCATTGTCTCACAGGGCCTTTTGATTTCTTTATCACTTTTTCTTCTTCTGTTTCCTCCAGTGATCTGCTCTAATCTTTACTTCACATACATTAAGCCTAATAGCTAAAGTTGAAGAACTGCCTCTCTTGAAAATACCTGTTTTATTGTGTTAGCTCAGAGTCAGATTAAGAAAGATGATGAGACAGGACAAAGAAAATGAATATCTAGAACAGGAGACTGGTAATGCTTCTCTTGGCAAAGGAAATGTTTTATGCTAAATCATTAAAAACTCATTAGTACCCATATCTTTCTAATTCCAGATTCTTTATTCCCTCAAGATGCCCAGCCTAGGCATCCACAACAAGTCCCTTCTCCATTAAGGCTCCCATTTCCCCCTGAGTCCAAGCCAGTGATAATTTCTTTTCTAGCATCTGTCCTTCTTCCTAGAACCTTCCAGCTATATATATTTTATTTTCTGGGCACTTGGTGATAGTTCAGTCTTTCCTGAGAGGCAGTGTGACTTAGTAAAGAGCTCTTGAAATTTGGAACCAGTGAGCTGTGCATTTGACCCCTCATCTACCATGCTTGCTGTCTTGGATTTCTCAACTCTTCTAGGACTAAGCTTCAGTTTCTTCAGCAGTAAATTGAAGATAAAATTATCTCCCCGGGTTGGGGATTTAGCTCAGTGGCAGAGCGCTTGCCTAGCATATGCAAGGCCCTGGGTTCGGTCCTCAGTCGTGGAAAAAAGAAGAAAAAAAAATCTCCCTCCCAGGATGGTTACAATTAAGTGCAAGGACGAACTCAGCATAGGCCTGGCACATAGTAGGTGCTTATTAAGTCCATTTTCACATTTCTGATGTCTTAATGCTCACCTTGTATCTTCTTTATTACTTCTACCTTAAGAAATAAGGGTTTGGAGCCAGGTGTGGTGGCACATACCTGTAATCCTAGCAGCTTAGGAGGCCAAGGCTGGAGGACTGCAAGTTCAAAAGCCAGCCTCAGCAATTTATTTATTTATTCATTTAATTTTCTTTTTAGGTGTAGATGGACGCAATATCTTTATTTTATTTATTTAGTTTTATGTAGTGCTGAGGATTGAACCCAGTGCCTCACACATATGAGGCAAGTGTGCTGCTACTGAGCCACAACCCCAGCCCCAGTCTCAGCAATTTAGCAAGGCCCTAAGCAACTTAGTGAGACCCTGTCTCAAAATTAAAAAGGGGCTAGGGATGTGGTTTGGGATCAAAAGCATTATTGGTATTTTTTTTCCAATCAGTGATAGAGGACACAAAAAGAATGGACTTGATTTTGGTGAGGGTGATGAGGAGGTGAGCTAGGCCTTTGAGGAGGCTGTGTTCCACACAGGAGCAGAGGAAAGGGAAATGGATTAGCAAAGGCAAAGAAGCAGGAAGGATGTATTTGTGGAACCCAGATAGCTAGAGTAGAGGTAAGAGCAGACAAGTGCTGTGTAGCCAGATTGTGGAGCGTTGCAATTACCAAGCCAAGAAAGTTTGATTTTGCCTTTCAGGTGGAAGAGAATCATCAAAGGTTTTCAATGCAAGAAAATAATGTGATTGGTGCAATTAACTAAACGCAGATAGCTGTACTGTACTCAGTGTGTACAGTGCAGCATCCCATTTCTTTTCTCCATCTGGAACATGTTCTGAGGCATGCTAGACCCAAGGGGCAAAACGGAATTTATAAAAGTGTCTCCATAAATCTTATGCAGCTCTCTTTTGGTTGTAAGTAGCAGGAACTCACCTTAACTTGGAAGAAGGAAATTTATTGGCTTTTCACTAGAAGCTCAAGAGCTAGATTGTGGTACTACCTTTGTGTTGGCTTCATGGACCAACAGGCTTTCTCCAAAGGGAGCTATCAGACTCACATAGTCTGTGGGTTCTCCACCTCAGTTGGTGGCACTCCTTCCTCCCCCTTAAAAAGCATTCTTCCAGCAGAGCTGAGGGCACATGCCTATAATCCCAGCAGCTCAGGAGGCTGAGGCAGGATTGAGAGTTCAAAGCCAGCCTCAACAATTTAACGAGGCCCTAAGAAACTCAGTGAGACCCTGTCTCTAAATAAAGTATATAAAAGGGCCGGAGATGTGGCTTAGTGGTGGTTAAGCACCCTTAGGTTCAATCCCCAGTACCCCCTACCCCCCAAAAAGCATTCTTCCTTAGTCCTGCTTGTGTCACGAGCCAATCCTTGAAAGAATGACTGTTGCCAGGGGAATGAGATGCCTTGACTGGGTTCATCCATGGGATGGGGATTCCTGCACAGAATGGTAGCCTAACCAGGTTTGGGGTGGGAGTGGAGATTATTCTTGAAAACAGAAGATGCTGGGCATGCAGAAAAATAAGAAATGCCCCCAAATGAATTATGCAAAGAAAACACTGGTTAGAAGATTAACAAATAGACTGTCCTAGAGGAAGCTGGTAAGAGAAAGCATGAAGAAAGAACTCTCAGGTGTAGAGATAAAGATAAGAGCAAAAGACACAGTTATTTAGCTCTCCACAATTTCAGCTTCTTAATTTTGCTTCAACTTTCCATTATTTTTCCTTTACTGAGAATTCTACTTTGATGGTAGCACTTTTGGAGCCAATTACTCTTCACAGCCCCTGGATGAAAGTTGGCCAAGGTAAGCAAGCTGTATTTTAAAAATATTTTAAAAGATATGCAGATGTTATTTTTAAGATGATTTTACTTTGTTTTATCCACCTTGAATGTTGTTTTAGGAAGTTTCAGTATAAAACAGTCTTGTTTTCTCTTATAAAACTTAAATCTTTCAATGTATAACCATGGGCTTGTATGAAAGTATAAAATGAAAAATTAAGTAAATCTAGATCTTAGTACTTAAAAATCAAATAAAAACACATTTGGAATATATTTGCCAACAGAATACTCACATTTGGTATTCTTCTATTTGAGATGCAGAAAAATAAATGCCTTTTTTCAGGGTGTCTTCATAAGCAACTGAAAGAAATAAAAGACTCCTAAAATGGTAATTTTCACAGTGATTTGACTTAGGGTCTCTTTGAGTATTTTTGTACAAAAATTAGCTGAAAAGGACTTTTGCATCTGTTTGTATGGTTTCATTTTCAGATTTTGTGTGTGTTTGTGTGTGGTACTGAGGATTGAACTCAGGGCCTTACACATGCTAGGCAAGCACACTACCACTGAGCGATATCCCCAGCCCTGTGGTATCATTCTTAGGTCACCAAGGCTGATTTATAAGGCGTTTGGAATGTGCATATATATTTTTAAAAATTCGCTTTCTGGGTTGAGGTCTCTTCCTTCAGCAAATCTTGACCACGCACTTAACTACTGATATATAGTGCAGATCTGGAAAAGGAAATAAAGATAGGAACAGCTGGCCCCAACCTTAAGCAGGTTTTTTTTTTGTTTTTTTTTTTTTTAATTTTTTTTAGTTGTTGATGGATCTTTATTTTATTCATTTATTATTTATATGTGGTGCTGAGGATTGAACCCAGTGCCTCACGCATGCTAGGCAAGCGCTCTACCACTGAGCCACAACCCCAGCCCTTAAGCAGGTTTTTAATTACCTTTAAGAATCTCGGGATTCAAGTTTGTTGGGTAAATACAGTATGTTAGTTTAAATCAGAAAAAGCATATCTCCAAACTGGAACTTTTCTTACATGTATCCAATAAAAAGTGTCTTGTGCTTTCCCAGAGCACTAGGATTAGTCAGAGTAGTATTTTCATACTCTTGGTGACTGTAACAATTATAGTCCTCTTCATGTCCATCCAAATGGGAATGCAAATTATTTGTATCCAGGATCACCTAAGCACCCTACACACGTCATCAAGTTATGTGATAAGGAGGAATATTTTTACACATCTAGAGTAAGACCTCATGTCACCTAGAGAGGACTCAGTCATGGAGTTGGCCAGTTTCAGAAGGCATTCAGAGGTGTTTATTTGCCCTTTTGTTAATGCCTTATATGCTCAGCTAGCTAATCCTATTCTTGTGGATTTGAGGTAGTTATCCTGGAAATCAGAGCTCCTAGGCACTGAGAGATCATTCAGTCCAGCCTTGTTTTCACAATAATGAGAAAGTGAATGAAGCCTGGAGCGTTTTTAAGTGACTCAGGTTATGGGTCTAGGTGAGTAGAGAGACCTTTTCTCAAACCCAGGTCTGAGGCTCTCTTTTGCTCCTGTGGATTAAACTTCTTTTCCTTGTATGTTTATATTGTTCTGGTTTTTAAAGACAGCAAACTCCTTGGAAAGAAGAAAAGCATCCTGGGTTCAGGCTAACATCTGCACTTAACAGGTACGTGGGCTGTTTCCTACTTGAAGTAGATTATAAAGAGGAAGACCAAACAATTTAATTGTCCCGATATCCTTTATGTATTATCTGGCTGCCAAGTGTGTTTATGCGAGTTGTTTATGAAGTCTTAGAACAAAACAAAAGTTCAGCATTTATTGAGTGTGCAGGGCACAGTGTAAGAACTTGAGGTCTGGAGCAGGTTAATTTCTATATGCCTCAGTTTGCTTATCTGAAAACTGGATACAATTATAACCCTCACAGGATGGTTGTGAGGATTAAAAAGGATAAAAAGACACATAGGAAGCACAAGTATCCAATAGCATCAACAATTGTCATGATCACTTTGGGCCATTTTTTTTTCTTTTTTTTTAATATTTTTTTAGTTATGCATAGACAGTGTCTATTTCATTTACTTATTTTTATATGGTGCTGAGGATCAAACCCAGTGCCTCACAGGTGAGGGGCAAGTGCTCTGTCACTGAGCCACAACCTCAGACCAATTTTTTTTTTTTCAATCCTTACAATACACTGAAAGAATGAGTATTAAATTTCTATTTTAAGAGGTCAAATGACTTGTCCAAGTTCCCTCAGCTAATATGTGAAGGACTTGAATTTTAAAAAGCCAAAAACCCTTCTAATATTGCAAAATTTTAAACATACATAAAAGAGAATATTGTAAGGGGCCCCTTGTGCCCATCTCTCAGCTTCAGTCTCAATTGGCATTCCCCCAGTCTCATTTCTTCTCTGCCCTCCACTTCACACCCCAACCCCACAACCAGCTAGATAAAATATTTTATCTGCAAATATCTCTTACCAGAATAAGGCCAATAAGAAATCTTAAAAAGAAAACAAAAAAGAAAAAGTCTGAGCTGGGCACGGTGGCGCAAGCCTGTAACCCAGCACTCAGGGAGGCTGAGACAGGAGAATTGCGAGTTCAAAGCCAGCCTCAGCAACGGCAAGGCACTAAGCAACTCAGTGAGACCCTGTCTCTACATAAAAACACAAAATAGGGCTGGGGATGTGGCTCAGTGGTCGAGTGCCCCTGAGTTCAATCCCCGGTACCAAAAGAAAAAGAAAAGAAAAAAAAAGAAAACTTCTGTTATTATTCTTAACAAAATTAACAATTCTTTGACATCATCTAATACCCAGTCTATATTAATATTTTCACAGTTGTCTCTGCATTTAATTGATATACTCTTGAGTTTCTTTGAATCTGTAAAGGAGGTGGAAGCTGAACCTGGGTCTCTGCTCCCAGAGTCCACGCTCCTCCTGTTGTATCACATGAGTTCTTCTTTTATTGGCCTCTTCCTTTGGTCTGAAGCCACGTGGCTTAATGGTCACATGAGGCTGTCACCTGGATTGGACCACAAAAAAGTATTTTAGACTAACTTGACATGTCTCACATGTACTTTTTGTGGCAGACAGTTTGACACTTGGATGAGATAAATAATTGTCTCTTGAAGCTGAGGCTCTATATAAACTAGAGGAGAATTTCAGAAATTTACTATTGATCAGCATTTAAAATATTTCTTGTCTTAGGACTGCTTTATACCCTTAAAAAACATGGAAGCCGGGGCTGGGATTGTAGCTCAGCGGTAGAGCGCTTGCCTCACATGCGTTAGGCCCTGGGTTCGATCCTCAGCACCACATACAAAGCAATAAAATAAAGACATCGTGTTCATCAACAACTTAAAAAAAAAAAGAAAAATGGAAGCCCTTGAAGAGTATTTGTTTATGTGAATATATCTATTGATATTTATATATTGATATTAAAATTTAAATTGAGATCTTAAAAATGCCTATTAATGCCTATTAATCCAAACATAACAGTAAGCCCTTTATACAGTAATACAAATATCTCTTTTAAAGAAACACAATCATATTTTCCAAAAAAAAATATATGCTGAGAATAGTTATATCATTATACTTTTTTAAAAAAATTTTTTAGTTATCAATGGACCTTTATTTTATTTATTTATATGTGGTGCTGAGAATTGAACCTATGTGCTAGGCAAGTGCTCTACCACTGAGCTACAACCCCAGCCCTCATTACACCTTTTACAAAGCTCTTGAAGGCAGTGGGCTTCTCTGCTGTGCTTTCAGTCTGTGATGGCTTCACATGTCACACAGCTGCTGGGAAAACTGCACTGTGTGATCCAGAAAGGCCAGGAACACTGTAGTGTTATTTTGAAGATAGTCTTGACCTTGCATTTGCCCTGAAAAGACCTTTTCTGGGGGGTCCTTCACTTCAGAATGGGCACTTTCAGATAGAGAAAACTTAGCGTAGCTGCACATTGTACTGGTCATAGCCATCTTCTGAGTGGCAAAGAAGAAAAGGAAGGTCTTAGAGGGAAGCCATGAATGTGAGGACTGCCTTGTTGAAATAGATCACCATGCTGTCAGCTTCAAAGTATGAGGCTATGTGAGTACAAATTAAAATCTTTTGGGGAATGGTGATCCTCAAAGGCTGTTATTGATGTAAGGGATTACAGGTAGGTCCTGGCCCTTCATTTTTTGGATGATTATAAGTCTATTGTTCTTGCCTTTCTTTCCTGTTGGTAATATTCAGCAAAGAATACTGCATTTCAGCCAGACTCTCTCCTCCCTTCCTTAGGACCAATTCTGATTCTGCTCTTCACACGAGTGCTCTGAGCACCAAGCCTCAGGACCCCTATGGAGGAGGGGGCCAGTCAGCCTGGCCTGCCTCATACATGGGTAAGACACATAGGGCCTTGCTAACAGTGTCTGTGCTTTCTCATTCTGTCTGTAGGAACTGAGAGCAAAAAGCTTATGAGGAGCACATACTTCCCTAGTTTGGTGGTCTTCAGAGAAGCTCATGGCAGGGGAAGTGGGTGTGTTCATGATGAATTAGGATGTATCTTTCCCCTGCTTCTTCCATGAAAAATGCTCCCTTGTTGGCAAGACTTGGCTTTTGGTCTTCCTTCTTCATGGCACTGGCCTTCTTCTAGGCACTCATTATCTTTTTCATGGATTTCCATAATAACTTCCTGACTGGTTTCTTTATTTGCAGCTTCATATCCTGCCAATCCAATTTTCTTTTGGGTTCTTTTAGGGTCCTCTTTTGTCATTGACAAGACCAGGTTGGAGGAAATGGCTTCCTTTCCTGGATCTCTGGACCTTTTATGACTGAAGCCCAAGATGAGGCAAACTCTAGTAGCTGGCAGCCCTGATGCAGGATGTTCCCCTATGGGAGAAGTATTCAGACAAGACTTGGGGGCAACAAGGAGCAGGGAAAAAGGCCTGCTCTCTGCAGGAAGGCTCACCCCTGAGAGGGAGGAAGAGAGGGAGCTGAACTGGAGCTGAGTACCACCTGCTCCCTCATTCCTCATTTTGCTGTTCAGGTCACCATTCTACCTCTCTTGAGCTAGAGTCCAGGAGTGACCAGGAGTGGGGAAAAGGCACACTCACCATCTGCACCCAAGTCCTGCTCATGTTCCTGTCCTTCTGAAAACCAGCAGTGCCACTTCCTTACCCCTAGGAGAAAGAGTCCAGGTCTCTCTGTACTGACATGTGCCCCAGGATGGGGCACCTGCCTGCCTCTTTCTTTTGCTCCCCAGCCTCACTCCCTGAGTCAGCCTTGTGAACCATCTGGAGTTCTATTGCTGTTTCATCCTGTTCCTACCTCTTCCTCTTGTAACTCACTCCTGGCCCACCTGGCCAACACCCCTCAACTTGTGTCAGCATTTCTGTCTAGCCTTCTGAGACCTTCCTCCCTCTGTTGGCCCCCAACTACTGATTAACATCCTGAAGTGTTAACTGCAGATGCACTTAACACCTGGGACACTGGACTGTTTTTTCACGTACACATGCTTCTGTCACTCTTCTTCGGGAAATTTCTCAAAGGCAACATCCTAATGGTCTTGTTCTTTGTAATACCTAACAGTGCCAGGCACAGAGGAGTCTTCATGGTGGAGAAGGGCAGAGAAAACACACAGTGGCTCAAACGTACAAAGCACTTGCTAAAACATGTTAGGCACTGACGTCTCACCCCCACCTGAAATGAGTCTGGTTCATTCAGGCACATTCCACGCCCACATTTTGGGAGTTTATAATCTAGAAAGAACTACTGTCTTGAATTATCCATTCCATATAAAGACTGACTCTGAGAAAGAGGATTGGGAATAAATAATCTTTGGCTAAGGTACCAACTTTTCTAGTTTTCTTAATTTTGGACTAAAGTCTTAATAGCTTCTGTTCTTTACAAGGAGAATTTTTTTTATTTTTTTGCATATAGTAGGGATGGGTTTTAATAATAATTGTTGCTATATTTGTTCCCTTGGTACAATTTGGAGAAGTCTCCACTTGCTTAAATGCTTTCTTGTAAAGCATGAGGGCTTTCAGAATTGGTGGGACATCTACCGTTGCTTCCACACATGGGAAGATGACAGTGAAGTTGGCAGGGATGTTGAAATTGGTATGGGTTGACTGCTCCCTTCTTATATTAAGTGGGATGTGTGGGACGATGGAGCAGTTTAGCTTCAGGGTAAGTAAATGGGAATATACAAACAAAGCCTAAAAAAGCCGAGACTATAATCAGTGGGGTTGCCTATGGGTGCAGCAGGGTCTTAGTGTCCCTGGTCTGGGAGCAAAACAGCTTGATAGATCTTTGCCCTGGAACCCATGCATTTCTGCATCCTCATTGCCTTTTGGGCAAAGTTTACCCCTTCTTTAGAAGGGACCAAAGGCCTAGAGAGAGCAAAGGAACCATAGGTAATTTAAGGAGTTTTTGAGGCTTGCATGCAAAAAGAAAAGAAAGTAAAGAAAGTGATTACCTGAATTGAAGTATTTATACTAAGGGTGATGTAGCCTGAGAAAAGAAATATCAGGCCAGGCCAGATGCCACATGACTCGGGAGACTGGGGCAGAAGGATCGCAAATTAGAAGCCAGCCTCAGCAACATAGTAAGACCTTCAGCATCTTGGCAAGACCTTATCTCCAAATAAAATATTTAAAAAGCTAAGAATGTAGCTCAGTGATAGAGTGCCCCAGGTTCAATCCCCAGTACTACGGGGGAAAAAAAAAAAAAAAAAGGTCAGAATATGTGAATATGAATAAGAAAAATGAAAAAAAAAAAAGACAATGTTGATACAGGTAGGCAGAACAATAATGAAGTAAAGAGATACCTGGGAGGCTGAGGCAAGAGGATCACAAGTTTGAGGCCAACTTCAGCAACTTAGTAAGACCCTATCTCAAAATAAAAAAGAATGGAGGATGGAGCTTAGTGGTAGAGCACTCCTGGTTCATTTCTCAGTTCCAAAAGGAGGAGTTGGGGAACAGGAAGGGAAAAAATCCTGAAGCAGGGCTCCTGAATTGACATGAGAATCTTGATGGTCTCTCCTTTTCAAATTAGTAGTTAGAAAAGGACCACGCCTGTAATCCCAGCACTCTGGGAGGCTGAGACAGGAGAATCGCGAGTTCAAAGCCAGCCTCAGCAAAAGTGAGGCACTAAGCAACTCAATGAGACCCTGTCTCTACATAAAACACAAAATAGGGCTGGGGATGTGGCTCAATGGTTGAGTACCCCTGAGTTCAATCCCTGGTACCAGAAAAAAGAAAGAAAAGGACCACAATATCTGACAACCATGGAAGGTGGGCCACCCTCCAGCTTGGATGTCTGAACTGTGTGCCTGCTCCTGCAGCTGCCCTGCAAGTACAGCAGAACTCAGAAACACATCCAAATATGGATGTGTTTACATGGGAAAGCCAGTGTGTTTAAAATATTATTCAAGTCTCCAAGGATGGGAATTATTTCTGGAGAATTCTATTTGTTGGTGGGAGCTATTTTAAATAGTTTTATGTGTTTTCCCCCTGTAATTCATTGAAGTTTTTCATTTTCTTTCCTTTAGGATTTTAAAAATATCAACTAGCTTCACAAAAAGGTATTTCTTTTTATAGGACCAACCAAATAAAGATTTTAAAAGGATGGGAAAATATAATTGGAGCCCAGAACTAAGTTCTGTGGTGGGAGCAATAATAACCGACATTTCCCTGAGAGTCTTTGCTCAGTATAGTGATGGACCCCACTTAGTTGTTGTTATTTTCAGGAGCAGATAATAAGGGAGCATCTGCACATGTCTTAACTACATGAGCAGGAAACTCTGATACATTCATGAGTGGAGGTTTTTGTCTCCAGAAAATAAAGCCATTAGTTTGATACATGCTTAGTAATTTTCATAATAGTTATTGAGCCACATGATAATTAGGCATAAATGATAAGCAGTGGTAAATGTCAGAAATAAACTTTTATACAACCTAGTAGGATTTTTATAATTCCTGTCTTCTTGTTTAATTAGCTAGAATCTATAAAGAGAAGGGTTGACCATTTCCCTGGTAGCATGTCCAGTTTAATTACCATTTTGCACACCCATGCAGATAGGCAAGCACAAGGGCTCTCTGTGATACTTGCCCTGCTCCACAGCCTGGGGCTATCCCTGGGCTCCCTCTTCTTGTGGCCAACATATGGAGGAGGGGGCTGGGGCTGGCCTTGATCTTTCAGGGTGCAGTCTAGGGTCAAGTGCAGAAGAGTATGTGACTTGTCTTCTCCACACCCAGAGCAGTAGGAATTGGATATTGCCATCTTTGGGGACTACAGTTCTCTGCTTCTACTCTAGAGGGGCTGATATTCTTTGTAACTTGGTGTCCTTTCAACTGGCAATAAACTTTGACTGCAGAGTTAAGAAGGTTTTAAATAACCCTGAGAGATGTACACCTATTAATGGCATTTGATTGTATGGCACAAGCATCCCAGATCTGAAGAGGGGCAAAAGGAGTGTTGCTGGGGTGGCAGGAGGGCTCAGGATGTGGAGGCTAAAAATCCAGAGGCTTCTCTTAGGACTTACTCTGATTAAGGGATCTGCCTCTTGCCTTCTCTTATACCTTAAATCAAGACCATGTGAGGAGTTATTTTAGACTTGCCAGGCATGGGAGTGCACAGAAGGAACATGGTCTCAGATGCACTTAGGTCAGCCCTCTGAGGCCCTGAGGCTGCAAGGGATTCCTGGAACATAGATACAGCCTCAGTCATTGCTGTCCTATCCTCTGTGGGACTGAAGCGAATTAATTCCCTCTGTTTCCAGGTACCTACTCACAGCTGGTTCCTTTTTTATTTTTAACTAATTATATCTTCTGGTATTTTTTATTTGGTGGGAAGAATCCAGGCTTGGACATTTCGCTTATGCTAACTTGGTGCTAACATATCCGTTATCATCCTCATTCTCTAGTCATTTAAGCATAACACTTAAGAGTTATATTTAATGACCCTGTTCCCTTGCCCCTTGTACCCATGCAATAGCCAGATTCTGATCCTTCTATCCGTGCAGTGTATCTCAAGCCTTCCTCTTATTTTCTGTCCACACTGCCAGTACCCTACTTTGTGCCTGTTGTATTGGTTTCCTGCCAGGTTTCCCTGCCTTGAGGCTTTCTCTTTTCAGTCCATGTCACATTCTTCTGCAACAGGAGTGTCTAAAGCACAGCTTTGATCCAAGCCCTTTATTCCCCATCTCATGTCAAAGCCGTCAATTCCCACCTCATGGCATACCGCTCAGTCCAGCCTTACCTCCCATTCCTCTTGCTGCATCCAGGCTTCACCATCTTCTTCCCCTCCTCCCTCTTCTCCATACCCATTCCCCACTCCTCCTCCTATCTTCACTTCATAATCGATCTTACTTCCAATTGTCTAAATCTCTCTGGTTCGGCAAATTGTCTAGGGACATGGACATTCTGAAAGTACATGGGCCAGAGTCCTGGTCCTAGAACCAGCAGTGTGGCCTTGGACATAACAGCACCTACCTCACAGAGTTCCTGCGAGGATTACAGCAACTCATCTTTGGGAAGTGTCTGGCCCATCATAAGCACACAATAATGCTGGCTGTTATCATCATCTTCCTTACTGTCCCTCAATGCTTAACTCAGACACGAGTTAAGTCTGATGGAAAGGGTGGCACTATGGGATGTCATGCAGGGAGTCTGCTGACCTCTCAGGCAGTTTCACATGGTAGCCCTCAGTTGCATCTTCATGTTTCAAGGACAAGTTAGTCTTAATCTATGTCTTGAATATGCGACTGTTCAACATACCATACTAAATTACTGTATAGAACTTAGTTTTTTAATTCTTAGTAGGATAACTACTTTTTTTTTTGTATTGAGCCCAAAAGCACTCTTCCATTGAACTACGTCCCCACATCCCTATCCCTTTTTAGTTTTTATTATAAGACAAAATCTCACTAAGTCACCCAGGCTGGCCTTGAACTTGAAATCTTCCTGCCTTAGCCTCTCAAGTAACTGGGATTATAGGTGTGCACTACCACACCCTGGGGCAATCACATTTTACTGATCAGAATGGTCAAGTTTCCTGCACTTTCCCAAAGAACCAAAATGTGAATCAGAGTTTTCCTTCCTCTCTTTTTGACAATGCTGACTTTAGAGCCACGCCTTTTGTCTTTCTGTACCTCTCCTTCTAAGGTTCTCCTGTTCGCATGGCCTTTCTTTAAAGGTGCTAAATTACTGATGAAGTAAGTGGCAGCCTAGTCCAAGTCTCTCTAAAGAGTGAGCCAATGACCTTCTATAGACGAGTCCCCAGAGATGATTATTGAAGACAGATTCCTCAGCCAGTTCTCACACCTTTGGAGTCGCCATCTTTTAGGGTTGGGCCCAAGAACCTGCATTTTAACAAGCTTACCCAAGGGTCTTTTGTGCACTAAAGTAAACTTTTCAATCACTAACTTTGATTCTGTTCCTATGGGCTGGAAAGAAATTCTGTCTTTGTTAGTGTGATTAAATTAAGAATCTCTTGGTGCTTCTAGGGACTCTCAGTGTTGCCCTTGCCCTTAGGGTTCACTAGATTTTATATCTTCTGCCTGTGCTACAGACTTTGTGCTATATTTTGTCTTCACCTGCACTGTATCACCTGCCACCTCCACTAACACTTAGTGCAGGAAATTAATATATGTTGAATGAATGATTATTAGATGTTTCACTTAAGTCTTTCTTTTTTTTTTTTAATATATATATATATATATATATATATATATTTTTTTTAGTTGTAGATGGACACAATGTCTTTTATTGCTTTGTATGTGGTGCTGAGGATCGAACCCAGGGCCTCACGCATGCGAGGCAAGCGCTCTACCGCTGAGCTACAATCCCAGCCCTCACTTAAGTCTTATGGACTAATCAGGTTAAATTTTTTTAAAAATATTTTGTTTTGTTGTAGATGAACACAATATCTTTATTTATTTTATGTGGTGCTGAGGATCGAACCCAGTGCCTCACATATGCGAGGCAAGCGCTCAACCGCTGAGCCATAGCCCCAGCCCCTAATCAGGTTAAATTTATAGGTTAACCTTTTCCAGAAACTTATTTAGACCCTAAGTAAACTAAGTTTAAAGGCTTAGATTAACATTTTGTCCTGAAAACTCATTTGTAATAATTGATTCTTCCAAGGAGAATGGTAAGATATTACATTCTTTGCACAGTTCTTTAGCTTAGAGGCATAGAACGTGCTATACTTTGTCAACTGCCATATAATTCATGGATTAAATATTCTTTATTCAGCCAGAACTTATTCCAAGTCAAATTCTTAATACTTTGTAAATAGCTATCACATGTGCCCTTTAAAATGACTTAGACTCCAGGTACAATTTTTTTTTTTTTTTTTTTTTTGGTACCGGGGATTGAACTCGGGGGCACACGACCACTGAGCCACATCCCCAGCCCTATTTTGTATTTTATGTAGAGACAGTCTCACTGAGTTGCTTAGCGCCTTGTTTTTGCTGAAGCTGGCTTTGAACTCGTGATTCTCCTGTCTCAGCCTTCCAAAGCGCTGGGATTACAGGCGTGTGCCACTGCGCCCGGCTTCCAGGTACATTTTTTAAAAAATAACTTGACTGTGTAAGAAATGTATGTAGTAATATCCAGCATGGAATTTCCACTTTGTTCCTATAAACACCCATGTTAAGTCTAAGACAGTGACATGGACTCGGGGATACCTACCCACCCCCAGCATAAAGCATTTGGAAGAGAGTTTCAAGCCAGACTTCTTTTTGATAGGTTGTCGGGCTGCATAAAAGTTGTTCTCTCAGGACAGAGGCAGTAAGAAAACTTCAGACAGACAATTTTAAAGGAAAAGAAAAGTAGATAGGCACCAACTTTGGACTCAAAATAACTACATCTAATTTTGGTATAAATACTAAAGCAATTGAGTGAGCTTCGATATATTAAAACTGCTTTAGATTTTTCAAAAAACTGTATTGCAAATCAGCAAGTTACTAATTCATGAATAAATGAAAATAAAAGCACCACATAAAAGTTTTTTTCTTTCCCACCAGGTTTCTGTGATGGTGAGAATGATGGACATGGGGAAGGTATGAATCGGTTTTACTTACCTGTGTTGGAGTGGGATGCTGGTCCTTATGTGCATAACCTTCTTTCAACAGTTCAACTAGTTAAAACTCATGTTTTCAAGACTCCCCCCCAAAGGTAGACAACCACTGATTATATTACTCTTCTGATATGCCCTTCTAGAAAATTAAGACTAGCCACGGCCAAGACCCTAAGAAAGGAAATGTGTGATTAGATTGCAAAATTTCCTTGTTACCCAAGTCCCCACAGTCACAGGGTTGTGCAGGGAAACAAAAGTCTTAACCACATGAAAATATGAGTTAACCTATCACTTAAATAATTAGTTATTCCAATATCCCTCTCTCCTCAGCACAGTTTCTGCCCATTTAGTCTTCTACAGTCAGTGACAGATTTAAATAAGAAGTGTAAGGAAAATGCAAATTGATCACAAAATGAAATGATAAATTTTGCAGAAGATACTGAGTTTCTTTTTTCTTTTTTTGGTACCAGGAACTGAACCTAGGGGCACTTAACCACTGAGCCATATCCCCAGCCCTTTTTTATATTTTATTAGAGACAGAGTCTTGCTGAGTTACTTAGAGTCTCTCTAAGTCGCTGAGGCTGGATTTGAACTCGTGATCCTCCTGCCTCAGCCTCCTGAGTCACTGGGATTATAGGCATACACCACTGCACACAGTGATATTGAATTTCTTTATAAAGCCAATTAACATAATGTTGGAGATCTGCCGAAATGACACTCAAAGCTATGGACAAATGGGTGTCCAACACTTCATTTATTCATTTAGGATCAGGCAGTGTTTTCTTTTCCTAAATCTTTATAAGCTGAAATTTAATTTTCATGATCTGAAACTGAACAGCTAAATTAGATTTACATGTCATAGAGATAAGGCTTGTGGGGAATATGATAGATGACACAGTTCTTTGTCATCATCCTGCATGCTCCTATTCTGAACAAGCTGTTTTAGGCATTAAATGAAAGCATGAAAAGTTAAAACATCAATAAACATCTAATCCATTAGGACAGAAACAAAGACATGCCTTCAAGGTCATTTGCATTCCCCTCGTGGATTCTTTGAAGAATTCCCAACAAATTTTGGATGAAAAACAAATGAAAAGCAATGAGCCTCTCAAAGAAAACAATCCTTGTTAAGGCATTGGTTGGAATACGGTTACCTGTCCCAACCGTATTCCTATAACCAACCTCTTTGGTAGCCTCAAGTCTCACTCAGCCCTTGGGACTTTTCCTAGTGTCCAAAACCTTTGAGAGCACTGCCTCCCCTCCCACACCACCCTCTGCCTCTGCCTCTTTTTTTTTTGCAGTATGGGGGATTGAACCCAAGAGTGCTGTTGTACCACTAAATTACATCCCAGCCCTTTTTATTTTTTGAGATAGGATCTTAACAACTTGCTAAAGCTATCTTTGAATTTACAATCCTCCTGCCTCTGCTTTCCAAATTGCTAGGGTTACAGACCTGTGCCACCATTCCCAGCTCAGTTTTTTCTTCTTGATCTTCTATTGTCCTGGTTTAGAAAGGTTCTCATGGCCTGTTATTCTTGTCCTCCAGTTTGTGGGAAGACAGTTCTAGGGTCCAAATTTCCCAAGCACTGTTTTAAGTTTCTCCTCACAGCCAGCTTAAGTTCCCTCTCACACAGGTCTGGCCCTGCCCTTGTGAAGTTTACATTTCTGAAGAAGGTTATATTAAGGTAGACCAGGTAACATCAGGAGAAAAGAAAATGAACAAAGATGTTGACAGGGGGCTGGGGCTATGGCGCAGTGGTAACGTGCTTGTCTAGCTAGCATGCATGAGGCACTGGGTTCGATCCTCAGCACCACATAAAAATAAAATAAAGATATTCTGTCCACCTACAACTAAAAAAATAAATAAATGTTTAAAAAAAAAAAAGATGTTGACAAAATAAGCCCTCCAAAAGAGTAATTTGGTCTGGAGTTGTAGCTTAAATTGTAGAGTGAGCATATACATCAGGGTGTGAATTCCTAGCACTATTAAAAAAGAGAGAGAGAGGTGTTTGAATATCAGGATTGAGAGACACCTGGAACATTGATAAAGCATTGGCTATTTTAGCAGACATGACATTTGTTTTGATGATGCTGGTAATATTAACTGTGAAAATCATTGTATCATGCCCTGGAGGTGCTATCAGCGAATTATACATTCTATCCATACTTAATTCTAGGAGTCCATGATTGTAATTATATCCTAAGTTTCATTAAATAGAAGATAAAGTATTTCAAACCCTTTTCTCAAAATTACTTTGAAATTGTGGTCCCTGGTTTATTTTTTTGTTGTTGTTTTATTTTAGGCACTGGGGACTGAACCCAGGAGTGCTTAACCACTGAGCCACATCCTCAGCCCTTTTTATTTTTTATTTTGAGACAGGGCCTCACCAAGTTGCTTGGGCCTCACTAAATTGCTGAGGCTGGCCTCAAATTTGCAATCCTCTTACCTCAGCCTCCTGAGCTGCTGGGATTACAGGCATGTGCCCCCATGACAGCCTGATCCCTGTTTTAAGTAACTTCTTTCTGGTGTCCATTATCCATGCTGTGTGAGGTTAGAACTAGACAGTCCTGACCATCACAGTGGAGCTACATGGTCATCAGAACCTAACAGCATTCCTAGTTCTGAACAATCACCAGCATCTGATGTTGATTCCCCTCCTAACATCAGATCCTGTATTTCCTCAGGGCCAGCCCTTGTCCTCTGGTCAGTCTCTGAGAACAGAAAGCTTTCATTTGTTTTGTGGTTCAGCATTCTTATTTTACCTGGAATGAGATTTCTTTGAGCTTTCTGTCCTAACACCCTCCCTACCTAGCCTTAATCTTTTACATTTTATTTCCAACCCCTCCTTTACCTACCCTATGTTCCACGTGATAAGTACTACTCTGTGCTATAGTTGTCCATGATTTCCTCTCTCCCTAGGCCTTTTTCTTAATTTTTCTCCTTGGAGTGTCCTTCCCTGTGTCTCTAAAGGGCTGCCCCGAGGACTCAGCTCCAGAGCCTCCCTGGATTCTTTTCTGTAAGATAGCAGCACTGTGTCAGTGGCTCTCCTGGGCATCCCCTGGTTTCTCTTCTCAGTGATTGTTATTTATGTGTTGACCTCTTGCGGGCTAGTTCCTTAAAGTTGAATCCGTGTCTACTTAATATCTATGCACCCTCACAGTAATGCTGAAAGCACTTTCCCTGGTAAGCAGTTAATAAATACTTTTTAAATAAATCATGTTTTTACAAAGATAATTTGTTTAGCCAAAGATAGAATGGCTGCCTTTTAATGCAATAAATGTGTTTATTTCCCCCCTTTTAGTAGCATCTTTCCCTGGCCTGTTGAAAGAAGAGAATCTGTTAAATGTTCCGAAGCCACTGCCAAAACAACTATGGGAGACCAAGGAGGTGGGTGAACAGTACTTAACTATGCTTGTTGTTACTGGATGTTTGCACTTCAGAGGTATTATAAAATCCTGCAGAGACAGAAACAAAAAGAGTGGGAAAAAGAGAAGATTTGTCTAGGGGGAAAGAGAGGAAAAATATAGTCGAGAATGCTTTCTCAAATGAAAATGATCACATTTGTGTCGATGAATCAGTACAGTGATCTTTGACTTCTTGATTTTCATGGGAATTTATTCATTAAAAAAAAAAAACCAGCCGAGCGCGGTGGCTCAAGCCTGTAATCCCAGCACTTAGAGAGGCTGAGACAGGAGAATTGTGAGTTCAAAGCCAGCCTCAGCAATGGCGAGGCGCTAAGCAACTCAGTGAGACCCTGTCTCTACATAAAACAAAAAAATAGGGCTGGGGATGTGGCTCAGTGGTCGAGTACCCCTGAGTTCAATCCCCAGTACCACAAAAAAAAAAAAAAAAAAAAAAAAAAAAAAAAAAAAAAAAAAAAAAAAAAA
This sequence comes from Geosciurus inauris, assembly GCA_004024805.1. Taxonomy (NCBI): domain Eukaryota; kingdom Metazoa; phylum Chordata; class Mammalia; order Rodentia; family Sciuridae; genus Geosciurus; species Geosciurus inauris. The sequence continues at coordinate 46,806 of PVHX01006408.1, forward strand.
ACAACCAAAAAACCTATTAAGCCCTCCATGTCTTATTCATGTTGTTAAAGCTCTGAAACCTGGCCACAAGTCATAGATGATCTCTCTCTGTTTTATAGCCATCTCCAGCTTCTGTCCAGAATTACTGTTGGAGCAGATAATCAATCCTTTTTAAAATTAAGGGCCTTAGACCTGTGTCCTCCAGGAGCCAGTAAATGAGTCATCTGTTTTACTGTGATTTTGATGAGGCTTAGAGCATTTGTGTCTAAAATTGTGCTAGCCAACCTCCACCCTGTTCACCCACTGTAGGCGAAAAGGAGGCCCCACAGTACTTGACTTGACCTTCCTTCCTGTAAGGAAACTGTCTTGATTTTGAAAGAAAAGTTCATTAACGATGCTCTGTTGCAGTCACTTTAAATGGTCTATGTACTTAACCTGTTAGGATCCCTTTGGTCTAGCTCCATTTTCTTCCACCAACCATACCAAAGTCTCTGCTAACGTTAGGGTAGGGTTAAGGAATTTTTGATAAAATCAAGGTGTATTTGATGTTAACCTTTTGGGGAATAAAAAGTTGTAATTTAAAATTTACATATTTAAGCATAGGAGAAGCAGCAGTGTGGTGTGGTTTTTGGTCATGAAGGCACAAGTGGGGTTTTTTTTTGAGGCTTTTTTTTTTTTGGTACTGGGGATTGAATTCAGGGGCACTTGACCACTGAGCCACATCTCCAGCCCTATTTTGTGTTTTATTTAGAGACAGGGTCTCACTGAGTTGCTTAGCACCTTGCTTTTGCTGAGGCTGGCTTTGAATGAGTGATCCTCCTGCCTCAGGCTCCCGGGCTGCTGGGATTGCTGGTGTGCACCACCATGCCCAGCTGGTTTTGGAGGCTTTTATCAGAGGACAGTTATGATTTCTCCAGCCAAGAGAGCACTGGCTTTTCCCTTAGGACCAGGGGCTGTTGTCTCTGAGAAGAGGTACTCATCTTCCTCAGTTCTTCTGGATTTATTATACTCATTCTTGTCCCTCAGAGTTTACCTAATTGAATTATTTTTTTCTTTTGACATTCATTTTGTCTTTCTTTATCCTATTTTGTTTTTCTATTTCCTTCTTAGCCTCATGCCAATTGAAAAAAAATGTTTACTTTTAAAAGCTCTATATGTAAAACATTGGATTTTTGAAGGAAATAATATTCAATTCGAAGATACACTAATAAAGCATCCAAGTAAGAAAATATATTACTATTATACTTCCCTTGTGTCTGGAAACGTAAAAATTTTAAAAAGTCTATCAGAACCTAAATGGGTGCTCTGTGAGGCTGCTATTGAGGAGCACTGCTCTCAGCTGTGCTGATTGGAGCTCTAAGATCCCCATGAAGACACTTCAAAAATTTGAATTTGGTGTTGCAGTGAGTGAGCCCAGCTTTCTTTGTCTCTTCCCAGATTCAGTCTCTATCAGGGCGCCCTCGATCCTGTGATGTCGGAGGTGGCAAGTAAGTAATGTTCATTCTGCTGAAGGTTTTCCCAAGAACAAAGTCTTCCTGCTTTGTCACAGAACTCTGCAACTTATTGCTATGTGTAAATTGAAAGTCAACTGCATTGTCATAAAAACAGCCATCTCTCTCTCTCTCTCTTTTTTTTTTTGGTACCGGGGATTGAACTTAGGGGCACTTGACCACTGAGCCACATCCCCATCCCTATTTGGTATTTTATTTAGAGACAGGGTCTTACTGAGTTGCTTAGGACCTCGCTTTTGCTGAGGCTGGCTTTGAATTGGAGATCCTCCTGCCTCAGCCTCCTGAGCTGCTGGAATTACAGGTGTACACTGCTGTGCCCAGCATAGCCATCTCTTTTGGTACTCATATTTCATGTACTTAAATTAATTCAATTCTGTAACTGCAATAGCAATTAAAATGGCCATAAATATAGTTGAGAATAACACAACTGACCCTGGGCAAGCATACAACTGGCTAGGCAGCCACAGAAGCAGGCAAGTATGACAGGAACTCACTAGCCTCCTGCCTGTAGCCCAGCATAGGCATGGCTGACATGTTGGCCAGAGGAAAGGAAAGCATCAGTTATCAGTTATGGAAATCATTTACCTAGAAGTTGATTAAGAGAGCTTCTATAGGGGCTGGGACTGTAGCTCAGCGGTAAAGCACTTGCCTCGCATGCGTGAGGCCCCGGGTTCGATCCTCAGCACCACATACAAAGCAATAAAATAAAGACATTGTGTCCATCTACAACTAAAAAAAAAATATATTAAAAAAAAAAAAGAGAGATTCTGTGAATGTACTTAATGTCACTGAACTGTACCCTTAAAATTGGTTAAGACAATAAATTTTATGGTACATAAATACCACAATTTTAAAGGAATAAATGGAGGATGAATAGATAGGAAAATTTGCCGTATGAAAATAGTCTTTCTGGGGCTGAGGGTGTAGCTCAGTCGTAGAGCGCTTGCTTAGCACACGTGAGGCACTGGGTTCAATCCTCAGCACCACATATAAATAATGAATAAAATAAAGATCCATCAATGACTAAAAAAAAAAAAGAAAATAGTCTTTCTATGGTACAATTAATTAATTAATTTCATACTGTACAACTTTACTCGCTAAAAAATTTGAGGCAGTGCTGGACTTGATGACACACACCTATAATCCCAGACTGAGGAGGCTAAGGAAGGAGAATCACAAGTGTGAGGCCAGCCTCAGCAACTCAGTGAGGCCCTAAGCAACTTAGGGAGATCCTGTCTCAAAATATAAAAAGGGTTGAGGATGTGGCTCAGTGGTAAAACACCCTGGGATCAATCCCCAGTACCCCATCCCACCAAATTGAGGCAGCTTACAAAAATATATGTAGTAAAAAGAGATTAAAAAGAAGTTTGTGAGGAAGTTTAGACTAAGGGAGAATAAGGAGACTAATGAAGCCCAAGCATTCGCAGATGCTCAAAGAGGGCCTGATGGAGGCCTTGGTTGACGAACAGCTGCTACTAGGGAAGGCATAGCCACCCCTTGCTACTGTGACTGATCAGAAGAACCCTCTGCCATGGGTATTCAGAGAGGACCTCTTAGGACTTGCTAGGCAGCGTCCTAAGAGAACAGTGAGAGAAGAGTGCAGGGCTTTTTGTCAAAGCATCTCTCAGTGCAGTCCCACAGTGGGAACTGAAGCCAATTCAGAAATAGCCAGTCTTGGGTGGGGCTGGGGCTCAGGGGTGGAGCATTTGCCTGGGATGCATGAGGCCCAGTACTGAAAACAAGTAAACAAAGAACTGTAAATGGAAGAAACAGCAGGTCTTTCTAGGGCCAAAACTTGGTCCAAGCACCCATATTAGGAGGTCTGTGGGTGAATTAAATCAACTTCAGGCCATCCTTAAATATTGTTTCCCCCCAAGAAAGCTTCCCAAAAGTACCTTCAGGTCACTCCCTACTGAATACCTGGGATCCAGACATTCTTTTTGGCTGGTTAAATATAAACTCAGGTAATTAGCAGCCTGCTGAGCTGCAAAGAGAGTTGACCTCTTTAGAAAGTCAGAAAGCTTGCCAGGGACCCAGCAAGCTGGGTCCTACCCAGGGGTGCAGGACATGTCCACAGAGAGGGCCAAGATTTTCCTGAAGAACAGTTTTGGCCAAACCCTCCATGGATGCTCCAGGCTCTGAGGCCGATATCATGGATCTGGGCTATGATATGTTTACCCTGGAGAACGTTAAAGCCAATGTTTCTTCAATAAAGAAAGTTGCTTTCTTGCTCTTCTGTTATAGGTAGCATTCCATTCAGTGACTCTTATTCATGCAGTATTTATTGACTTCCTAATTTCAGGTGCCAGGTAGAACAATGAACAAAGCAGATCAAGTCCCTGTTTATAAGGAGTTAATGTTCTTGTAGAGCAAGATAGGCAAAAACAAATCAGCACATCAACAGTATGTGTGTCATATGTTGGTAAATGAAATGAAGAAAAAGAAAGATAAGGATATGAGCCATGATGGGTGAGGAAGGACTTTATATTAGGATGACATGTGCCCAGAATCTAGAATGAAGTGAAAAGAGAATTCTAGGCAGACCATAGGCAGGAGTGGATGTGGAACACAATGAGGCTGGTATAGCCCGAATTGTCCTCAGAGATGAGAGTCATTGGAGGGTTTTGAACCAAGGAGAACATTACCTGCCTATTATCAGGTCCACTGATGACTCTCATAGATGGTAACGTATTTGGAAAGTGACCACTTGTCTTTCTTCCTCTCACCTGCAGGGAAGTTTGGGGTTTTGTTTTTGCTTTGTTTTTGGTACTAGAGATTGAACCCAGGGGCATTTAACCACTGAGCTACATCCCTAGCCCTTTTTATTTTTCATTTTGAGACAGGATCTCCCTAAGTTGCTTAGGGGATTGCTAAATTGCTGATGCTGTCCTCTTACTTGTGATTCCCCTACCTCAGCCTCCCAAGTCATTGGGATTACAGGCATGTGCCACCATGCCCCACGAAAAGTTGTTCAGAATATCACTGGTGACATCATTTTTTTTTTCTATCCTTGTTCTTTTCCGCTGGACACTGTTGACCACCTTCCTGCTTCTATCAGTCTTCATTCCCACTACATTGTCCAGAGTTTGTCTTCTCAGTCAGGAAGCCTGTCTGCTCTCACAGTGAGCAGCTGTGGGGTCTCAGTTACATTTTTCTAGTCCTTGAATTTTTACCATATAACCAGTTTCATACATCCAGCCATCTGAAAGATAAAATTCACACTCAGAATTCCTACACCCACAGTTATCCTTCTTCCTAACCAGTTGGACCCCTTTCCTGCTATCCCATTCTCTCGGAGCCTCCACAGTAAATTTAGTCCTCCTCTCACCAAGAAAAAGGGGGCCATAGGAGTCACTGCCGAGCTCTCCTCCGGCAGCTGATTCCCTTCTCACCATCCTCCTCTTCTACTTTCAGGACACAGGGTCCTTTCTATTCAAGAGGGATGGCTTTTCCATTTCCCCACCCTTCTCCCCTTTGCCCTTCTGAGGTGTCTCTACCGCTTCTCCTCCCTCTACTCCTCAGAATTCTTAGACAAATTTATTTTTTTAGAGCATTAAGTTATACGTAGTAGTTGGGTTCATTTTGACAAAATCATACATGCATGGAATTTGATTTACTCCATTTCAGTCCCCATTACCCCCTTTTCTCTCCCCTGCACCTTCTCTCATTTTTCTTCCTCTACTCTGCTTATCTTCCTTTTGCTTTTTTATCTATTTATTTATTTATTTATTATTCCACACTTTTTGAAAGAGTATTTACTGTTACGTCTTTTGTTGTCTGCTCTTTAACCAATCATGGTCTGGCTTCCACCTCCACTGCTCTAATGGAACTGTCCTTAAGGATACCATTTACCTCCTCTAGGACTTAACTGAGTGAGAGACATCCCTACATGTCATCTTATATGATAAACCTCCGAAAAGTGTCTAAAATAGCAATCATATTACCCATACCCCTACCCTTGCTCTTTGTCTACTTGTGTACATCCAGGGTTTCCTAGTGAGTGGCTCTACCATTCCCCATGCCAGAAACCCGGGGGTCATTCTTGACCTTCCATAGATGCCTCTAGAGTCCATCCCCACTTCTGCATCCCCATGCTGTTGTAATGTCTCCTGTGACCATTCAGCAGTGTCACAGCTTGTCTCTGCCTCCAGGCTGTTCTTGCCCCGCAGGTCTGTTAACCACATCGCCCTAAAAACGGCTAGGTCCATCTCCCCTCTGCTTCCAGCCTTCCCCTGGTTTCTTGTCCTCAGCATATCAGTTCCAACCTCACATGCTCTCTGCCTGCTCTTTGAATCTTACCTCTCATCACTACCCACTCCTCCTAAACTTGACCCTTTGTGGTAGCCTAGTCCTCACAGTTTCTAGGGCACACTGTGTGGCTCCATGCCTCCCTGCTTTGGCCATGCCGTGAACTCTTCTTGTAGTGATTTTCCTACCTAGCTCACCTGGATTCTTTAGCCTGCAAACTCAGCTCAGATTCTCCCAGGAAGCATCCTCCAATTTGCTGGTCACTCCCTCTTTCCACTGGATGCTACCAGCCTGTCATTTTATGGCTGAGTTGTATTACATTGCGCCATGTTCTTTATGGCTCTGTCTCCCTTTGTCTGAATCTCTAACAGGCTCTAATGCCAGTGGTTGTACTTGGTTGGTGCTGTGCTGTGTGTCACTATGTTGAGTGAAATGTCCTCAGTTGAATGCATTCCTTCCTCGTTCCTGGCTGATGGTGCTTTCTTCAGCCATTTTCCTCCTGTTCAATTTCACCGCTCCTTTCTTAGATCAGACCTGGGCCACTGCAGGAGCATTCTCTCCCTGACTCCTTCTGTTCCCTTATGCCATCATCCACCCTATAACCAAGTAGCATTTCTCAGTGGCATTCTCTGTCTTGCCCTGGGTTCCCTCATTTCTGCAGTTCTTGAGCCAGACCACAACAGTACGCAGTCTTCCCACCCACCCGCCTCCTCCACTCCACCTCCTGCTACTCTCCCTTCCCTGTACTCTGCCCTGACATCTGACACCTCAGCCACGCCAAGCTCCTTGCAGTTGCATGAACACACTGTGTCATGTCCTTGGCAAAGCCTTCCCCTCCATAACCCATCCTGACACTGACAACCCGTGCTTTTGTGCTCCCAGTGTCACTTGTAACTCCTGGTTGTAGCCGCCCCTTGTCAGACCTGGCACACCATGCTACAATTGCTTGCTTGCCCATTCTGTTTCCCCTGCCTGTGTGTGAACACCAAGAATAGGGTCCCCTCAGACAGGGTCGAAGGCCCTGCCCTTTAGAGGGTCCCACCCCCATGGAATGGAGTCCAAGGGGTCACTGGGATCCACAGCACACACACCCTAATCCTAAGGAGTGGTTGGGGGGTGCAAGGTATGGTCAGAGTGTGGCTGTGGAGGCCGGGGCGGCCATGTGTGTGCCTTGCAGGGTAGAACAGGGCTGGGGCAGGAGGAGAGGGGTGTAGTCTCAGAATGGGACTGCCTCTCCCTATGTGTTCTAGTGCAGAGAACTAAGAGGTTGGAGAAGTCTACACTTGAATCTGGCTGTTATGAAGGTATTGTTGTCAAGGTACAAACAGAACAAAGTTCATTTAAGAGTTTGTTCGTTTGATTTATAACTTGTACAAATTGGAACAGATGGTATGCTGGCCTGCATTTATATTCTTGCGCCAGGCCTGCAAAGGTTAGGTTTGTGAAAACTATAATTGAAACAGTGTATCTGGGATGGTAACTATGCTCAGAGATACTTTTTTATTTTTTTGCGAGGATAAGGGTGAGAGGTAGGAAAAATAATTTAGAAATCTAATAAAAATAACTATAAATATAAAGTAGTATATTTTATATAGTTGCTTATAATTTTCAAAATGCTTTTGCATCCATAATCTAGTCTGGTCTTTAAAATATTCCTGTAAAGTAGGCATAGGTGACATCATTACTCCTGTTTAATAGGTAAGGAAATTGTATTTCAGAGAGGTTAATCCTGCAGTCCCAGTTCTCAAAACAAGGGAGAGGCAGAGCCTACACTAGGACTTTGATCTTTGATAGTCACTATTCTTATTTGACAAGGAAAAGGTATCACATCCCATTTTCCAACAGCCAACTGCATTGCAGAAATTAATACTTATCTTTTTTTTTCTTTCTTTTTTTTTTCCAGTGCTTTACAACATAATGGCCAAAATATAGGCCTCTCACCCTTTCTGGGGACCCTGAACACTGGAGGGTCATTACCAGATCTAACCAACCTCCATTACTCGGTGCCCCTGCCAGCCTCCCTGGATACCAGTGACCACCTCTTTGGTAGTATGAGTGTGGGGAATAGTGTGGGCAACCTCCCAGCTGCTATGACTCACCTGGGGATAAGAAGCTCCTCTGGTAAGTATTCCCTGCTTCAGGAAGGGCCTTGGCTGTTCTCTTGGGTGCTTAATCCCTGGTATCCCCAGCCACGTAGCCTGTTCGGTGCAACTTTGAATGCGAGTGATGGTAGTGTGCCTCCCTTCTGACAATTTGCTTTGGAGGTTCTATTGCTGCTCTATTTGATAAACTCTAGGTAGCTCTGCAGAACCTCATTCTTCATTGTCATTACAAATTCATGTATTAAACAGACTTGGGGAAGAAGATTTGGGAGTCAAGAAATAAGCATCCATTCTATGTTGGCTGAACAATGTTAGCATCTCTTATCAATGTATGGTGATATTTTATCATTTACGCCATCTCTCTTGATTCTTCCAATTTCTAATTGGATTTCAAAAGAGTATTTGAATTTTAGAAAATTTACAATGGACATGATAGAATTTATACTTAATATGTGTATATTAAATAGAAATCTACAGTTCGAAAGTATTCATTTGCATTTTCAAAAGTGCTTAAAGATGTGGCTGTATTAAAATGCTGCCCACAATGTGGCTTGAGTATTATTGTATGGGTTCAGTTGCCCATAGCTCAGGTCTGGTGTCGAAACATGACTACATTTTCTAGAACCCTACAGGATGTTGCTCAGTGGTAGAGCACTCCTGGGTTCAATTTCTTAGTACTGGGGGGGAAAATGTCTTTCATACACTAAGTCTGGGTTTTGATTTTTAGAAATCAAGTAAGTCATATATGAGCAACTCTCATGTAAAATTAAGTGGCCAAGCCACATGGCACTGTTTAGGATTCAGGGTGTTTCAGGGAATGTGTTCTGTGGGGCCCAGGCTGCTTTTTAAGAAAAGAGCCCTACCTCTCAGTTCTGAGTTTACTTAATTTATTTCATAATAGAAGCTCTCGAAATCTTTAGGATTTGTGGATTCAGAAATTCTTTTGGAGTGAATTCTCAGTGAACAAGGATATCCAGGGTCATGGAAATAAAGCAGCATCACCCATAATTGCCCTGGGTCTTGAAGCTGGTATTTTTCAGAATAAGCTTCTACGCTTCAAGCTGAAAATCTCATGTTTAATCATTGGCTGTTATCCTCAGAAAAAGCATCATTTCATCCCAGCAACTTAGGAGGCTGAGGCAGGAGAATCACAAGTTCCAGGCTAGCTTCAGCAACTTAACAAGACCCTGTTTCAAAATAAAAAATGACTAGGGATGTAGTTCAGTGGTGAGGCACCCCTGGCTTCAATCCCCAGTACCAAAGAAAGAAAAATAAAAAGCATCATTTTTTCCAGAACACAGCAGAACTAGTGTCAAATTTTTAGACTTTCTTTGTACTCCTTAAAATGCATGGTACATGTATATGAATACACCACAGTGAATCTCACCATCACATACATCCACAAGACTGGGATACTAATTAGAACAAGCTATTCCATGCTTGTGTAAATATATCAAAATAGATTCTACTGTCATACATAACTAAAATGAACAAATAAAAATTTAAACATTTTTTAAATGCATGGTACACATATTTTTAAAAGATGTTTGAGCTTTCTCTCTAAATGACTATTTTTTAGAATCTAAATTCAGATCTTTAGCTCTGAGCTAACCCAAATTCAGATCTTTATTACCTGAGCTAACCCAATCTCTGACCTTTTTATGCATTGTTGAATGGTGGGATAATGACTTGGATTTTATCGTAGACATCCTCCTATCTTTAAAAAATAACTTTGTGGGCTGGGGTTGTGGCTCAGTGGTAGAGCACTTGTCTTGTATGCGTGAGACACTGGTTTGATCTTTAGTACCACATAAAAAAAATAAAGATATTTGTGTCCATCTACAACTAAAAAAATAATAATAATAATTTTGCCAGCTAAAATGCCTGAGTTTGTCATTTCTTCATTTCCATATCTTTTATCAAACACTTCCTTTTTTTTACCAACACAAAACCACACATAGTTCTGGTCAGTTCACCTGCTGACACAAGAATGATGGGCTGACGTTTAAAACGTGAATATTGCCAGTTGAGGTATATACATTAGCATTTTTCATTCATGGAGTGAAGCTGCTCTAGGCCAGACCTCTGCCAGATGCTAAGGATCCAGCAGGGCATAGAACAGGGTCCCTGGCTTTGTGGAGCTCATGACTAGCAGCCTGTGCTATGGAAATACCTTTCCCAAACTACCTAGTTCATGCTAAGATTCACCCTCCCTGCAAAAAGAAATAAGGGACAAGCAAAACTTTCCTTTCCCTGAATTGGAATAGACTATGATGAACAATTTCCCAGGATCCTAAAACAAAGAGAGACCGACCCTAGGAAGGGAGATATGGGAGAATGTCCCTTCCTATGACTCCTGAGAGCAATAGGAAGTCTTCTTGGGAGCTGCAACTTTCAGCAAAAGGATGTTCTCCAAAGGTAGCAGAGGATTCAGGCAGTGTGCCCAAGACAGAGGCATTTAGGGACTCTAAACAGAATTTGTTGTACAGCCCTAGGCTCCAGGCCCTGGATTGGAGCTGAGCACTCTGAACCTTCACCTCTGCTACCCTCTTCTTACCTAGTCTTGCTCTCCCAGCAGTTATTTGCAAGATCTCATTCCTCTCTTGGAAACACATTATCTTCTTTGAGCACCTCTTTACTATGGGTGCATCTTTTCCTTGCCATTGGTACATCTGAAACATTTCCAATAGTATAGTGTCATCATGTACAAAATCTTTATCACATCTAGGTAGTAGGAAAAAAACTTTTGTCTTTGGAAAATACAAGATTTGGTCTGAAATTATAACAAGTAACTTGTGAATTTGTTGTCTTCCAGGTCTGCAGAGTTCTCGGAGTAACCCCTCCATCCAAGCCACGCTCAATAAGATCGCACTTTCCTCTTCCCTAAATAGCCACCCACAGACATCAGTTGCCAGCGCGTCCGCTCTTCACCCTTCGCTCCGTCTATTTTCCCTTAGCAACCCATCTCTTCCTACCACAAACCTAAGTGGCCCTTCTAGGCGCAGGCAGCCACCTGTCAGCCCTCTTACACTTTCTCCTGGCCCTGAAGCACATCAAGGTTTCAGCAGACAGCTCTCTTCAACCAGCCCACTGAACCCATATCCTGCTTCCCAGGTAAAAACAGACACACTGACAGACTACAGCATAGCAGGCTGAGGTATCTAGGAGCTGCTTGTTTTCTGTAGGCTCTTTTGGATTAGGTCCAAGCATCCACGAGATCTCAAATGCACAGATGTGAAATGAGAGAGAACAGAAGTGTGAATAATTCAGAAGGCATTAATGACTGTCTAATAGCAGATTTATTGTGTTGATTACTCCTAAGCAAATATTGAACAATTTTCAGTCACTAACTCATGAGCTTGGTGTTAGGAAAAGGGTAAGGTGTAGAGAATGCAGTCCAGATATGTCTGAGACAGCTAAAGGAAACCAGGTTAGGATTTCAAATTTGGTATGGAAAATCAATTATTGACTGTGTAAACACATTATTCCACAGGGGGGAGCCAATGAAAACACTTAATACCTTCCTGAAGCTTTGATATGGGATTAGACCTCTTCCCTAATTACAGCTACAGATTTGAGAAACAATACTTTTATTGTTCATGAAATATTAGATGTAGTGAGGACTATAGCTGTGTAAGAGGATTAAAAGAAGTCTCTTTAGAAAGAGGCACATTTTGAAGTCACAGCCTGTTGTAGAAATATAGGAGTTGAAATGTCACATTTTGACTTGTTGACTTTGTTTTCATTCTAAACTCTACGGTAAAGGTGGTTCTCCTTACCGTAACCATCAATGAATATATTTTTAACCTATTGGTCACACCTTAGATACATTGTAACATCATTAACTACTCACCACTTCACTGTAAATGAATAATGGTTTAGCGAGGAGGAGTTGATAGAACACACAGGAAGAAGTTAGAAGATCAGATTAGTCACTCTTTACCAGTTACTGGCTGTGGGACCTTGACTATATGAGTAATTCCATTTTACGGAGGGAAAGAAGCTGTTTTGTAACTGTTTTTTGAAGATTCTTTTCATGTTATTGGATTGCCCTTAGTCTTATTTTGCAAGATCATTTTCTAGGATATAAAGGTATTCTGTTTTCATTTGATTAATATTTAGATTTTTTTAAAAGTGATATTGTTCATGCCCATAGTTTAAAAGACAAATAGTCTTAAAGAACTTGTTATGCAATAGTCTTAAAGAACTTGTGATAAAATAACAGCTGTCTTCTCCTCTCCCATTAACCATATTTTTCATTGCTTAGAGATAGCTGCTTAAAATGACTGCTTTCAACCATATTAGCTAATCTCTGGTATAACCATGTTATTTCATGCTTATTTTGTCCTAAATTTTTGGTGTTGGGCATTATCTAATGATAATTACCCTTGAAGATTAGGATTTAATTTTCTTTCAACTCTCCTACAACCCCACCTCCCCTCAACACACACACTACTTACCCTCCTCATTTATTGTAATTATGGTTAGAATAATACTCAGTGTTTAGTGTTTCTGTGTAGTCAGAACTGAACCATACAGTATACTATGAAATAAACTGAACATTTCCTTTTCCTCTATTAGTTAATAAATATATGACTTATTATTGTTGTTAGTCTGGTTTTGTATGTATGCATTACTAATTTAGTCCCAAATTCTTGCAGTTAGTGATTCTCCTCTCAATACATTTGAAAGTAAATCCTCTATTAGTTTTATAAGAAAGAGTGCATGTGACTTTGCCTAACTTAAAAATTTCTTCATGCTGCCTGACATTTAGTTAATAATTTGGCTGGATATAGAATTCTAAATTTGAAATAGTTTTCCCCTGGAATTTTGAAGGTATTGATTCATTGCTGTTTAATTTTTATTTAGAGTTGCTTCTGAGAGTTGCTAATGCCACCGAGTCTTAATACTTTAAATGAAGTTTCCTTTTCCTCCCCTGTAGATTGGTAGGATCTTTACAGTGCTCTAAAACTTCAAGATATTGTGGCATGGATGAGACTGGGTGTTTAGCGGTTTGCTTTAATTTGGAAACGTATGTCCTTCATTTCTAGAAATTTTTCTTTAGTTATTTGTTCCCTTTAGTTTTCTGTTCTTTCTGTCTAGAACTCCTATTGTATGAATATTGCACATCATTTTCCTCTATTCTCCTTATATTTTCTTCTCTCCCTCCCACCTTTTTTTTGGTGGGGAGGGGTGCTTACATTCTTTTGCTCTGCTTTCTAGAAGAGTTTCTCAATACTCCTATTGGGATTTTCATTTTTAAATTCCCAAGAGTTCTTTTTTGTTCTCTAAATGTTCCTTTTTTTTATACATAGCACCATAACCTGTTCTGTGTATGCAACATCATCTTTCATGTCTTTGAGGTTTTTAGTGGTAGTTTTGTTCCAGTTTCTTTTATATTTATTTATTTATTTATTTATTTATTTTGGTAACTGGGATTGAACTCAGGGGCACTCGACCACTGAGCCACATCCCCAGCCCTATTTTGTGTTTTATGTAGAGACAGGGTCTCACTGAGTTGTTTAGCGCCTCACTCTTGCTGGGGCTGGCTTTGAACTCACAATTCTCCTGTCTCAGCCTCCCAAAGTGCTGGGATTGCAGGTGTGCCCCACCGCACCTGGCTTATTTTTATTTTTTATGATGGAAATTTTCTAAATTGCGTAGAAGTAGAGAACTTAATATAATGAATCCTCCTATACTCATCATCCAGCCTCAATAATTACCAACATTATCTTGTTTTATCAACATCCTTATTTTTTAAAAAATGTGTATAGAGCCAGGCACAGAAGCCTATAATCCCAGAGACTCAGGAGATTGAGGCAGGAGGACTGCAAATTCAAGGCCAGCAACTTAGTGAGACCCTGTCTCAACTTAAAAAATAAAAAGAGGGCCTGGGATTGTGGCTCAGTGATAGAGCGCTTGCCTTGCATGTGTGAGGCACTTGGTTCGATCCTCAGCACCACATAAAAATAAATAAAATCAAGATAAAAAAAATAAAAAGAGCTAGGGATGTAGCTCAGTGGTAGAGTGCCCCTGGGTTCAGTCCCCAGTACTGTCAAAACAAAAATGCATATAAAGATACATCATAAATATTTCAATATGTATGTCTTAGCAGATAAGATAAGGATTTCTTTCTTTCTTTCTTTCTTTCTTTCTTTCTTTCTTTCTTTCTTTCTTTCTTTCTTTTTTTTTTTGGTACTGGGGATTGAACTCAGGTGTACTCAACAACTGAGCCACATCCCCAGCCCTATTTTGTGTTTTACGTAGAGACAGGGTCTCACTGAGTTGCTTAGCACCTCGCCATTGCTGAGGCTGGCTTTGAATTCGCGATTCTCCTGTCTCAGCCTCCCTAAGTGCTGGGATTACAGGCTTGAGCCACCGCACCTGGCTAGGATTTCTTTTTCTTTTTCTTTTTCTTTTTAATATTTATTTTTTAGTTGTAGGTGGACAGAATATCTTTATTTTATTTTTTATGTGGTGCTGAGGATCGAACCCAGTGCCTCACGCGTACTAGGCGAGCATGCTACCACTGCGCCATAACCCCAGCCCTGGCTAGGATTTCTTAATAACTTAAATATGATAGGGATTATTTTGTTTCTTCATGACCACTTCTTCCTGCATAGGTCTCCCTAGGTTTCTCTCCTCTGTGTCTGTCATTGGTCTCTGTCATTTTGGGTGCTTCCCTCATGGCCTGTTGGTTCTTGGGCTCTGTTCATTTTTAAGGACATGGCACAGAAAAGCTGACTGGCAGCTATGTGTTGATGAGTGGGCTTGAGTGTGGTTCATCATAGCGAGGTCCAGCTCAGTCATTTCCCTGAGGAAACTCTGATGTCATAAGTTTTGGGTTTTCTCTTGGCTGGTAACACTTGGGCATGTCTAGATTCTAGCATCCTGAGGACTGATCTGGGAAGCAAAGGCAAAGGTCTCAAGATCTGATGGTGAGGGGTTGAGGTTGTGGCTCAGTGGCAGAGTGCTTGCCTTGCACACGTGAGGCACTGGGTTTGATCCTCAGCACCACATAAAAGTTAAGTAAACAAAATAAAGATACTGTGTCCATGTATAACTTTAAAAAAAAAATTGATGGTGAGATGTTTCTCAAGCCCTGTGTTTTTAGTAGAAAGCCTCACTTTCTAGGGTCCATATACCCTACTCACCCACCCACTCTCAGCCTCTCCAGAGGCCAGCCCTTTAGTCTCCTAGCAAGTGGCAGGAAGGCCATGGTGGAGGCAGCGAAGTGAGGGCTTTGCCCTTTATAGAAACTTTGACCAAACCCTCCTGGCTTAGCTTCACCTCCTGCTTCCTGCCTTCCCCAGCTCCAGAGCTGTTCAGGAATTTGGTGATATAAATTAAATCACCTCTTGCTTTCCTCCCACTGGCAACTCAGTATTTGGCTTTCTCACTCTGCTGTTTTCCAAATTTTCTTGCCATTTTCTTCTCTCCTGACATCTCTGTCCTTGTGGTATTTATCATTTTAGGGTTATTTACTATTGTTCTGGTGTTGTTTTATGTTTATTGTTTAGTTTTGTTTTAGTGAGGGTTTGGAAGACAGCTCAGCTAAGTGCCTTTTTCAGTCTTCCATCTTCAACCAGAAGTTAGCTTTAAAAACAAAACATAATTTTCATTGAGAAAGCAAAGAGAAAATTGGTTAAATTAGCTGTATTCTTACTTTTTTTTTTTTTTTTTTTTTGAAGACAACAGAAATGTCATTGAATGGGTAATGCTTTGTGGAGAAGCAAAATTTGAGTTACTACACTTGGAAGGCTGGGAATGGTATAGTGCTTGCTTGTTATGTGTGAGGCCCCACACATGTACCTAGTACCTTAAAAAATAAAAAAGTTGATGTTATACTTGAGGGATCAGAAACAGGCCTTTTATAGCAGGGCATAGAATGCTATGGTGAAGACAATCTCAGACTTTTATCTTGATATTTCCTAATCCCAAAGGACTTACTGCTAGAACTCAGACGCTAATTCAAGGCATTGTTGGTCTGTGTGTTTTGTAGATGGTGTCCTCAGAGCGAAGCCCACTTTCCTTCTTGCCCACAGAAGCTCAAGCTCAAGTGTCCCCACCGCCCCCTTATCCTACACCCCAAGAGCTTGCCCAGCCTCTCCTGCAGCAGCCCCACACTCAAGAGCACCCTGCCCAGCAGCCCCAAGCAGCCTCATCCCTGCCACAGTCAGACTTCCAGCTTCTCACGTCCCAGGTGAGTCCTCGCCAGGAACATTGGTGAGGAGGGAATGCTTATTTTACTCTGAGTTCCAAGCTAAATGGTCACCTCCTTATTCCCTGAAGGGCTCATCTTTGACCAACTTCTTCCCAGATGTGGGCTTTGACCAGCAGTCTTTGAGGCCAGGCTCAGCCTTTGCTCAACAGGTGGGTGATCACCCCCTGCATCCTCCTTTCTCGGTGCATAAATGGCACCATTTAGGCTATTCAATGTGTAGACCTCACAAATATATGAGGTACTTGCTTTCCCTGGTTTCAGATGTGTTCTGTGGCCAGAAGAGCCCGAGACCTTCCCTCACCCTAGAATGATGATGCTTATATAGTGTTGGGACTCAGCAGAGGAACAAGTGCTAGAGACTTAGAGTGGGGATATAGCTCAGTGGTAGAGTACTTGCCTAGCACATGTGAGGCACTGGGTTCAATCCTCAGTACCACATACATACATACATACATACATACATACATACATACATAAATAGAGTTATTGTTAAAAAACAAAGAATAGTTTGCCTACGTTAAGTAGCATGTCAACAGAGCACTCTGGGATCCTAGAAAGGACGACTGTGAGTTAGTTTGCATGTCTGGCTCTGTTCTGGGAGCATATCACACTGTTCCCTCGCTCTGAGAAGCAAAGATCCTTCCTCACAGTGTGACCCTTGATGCTTCCAGGTGCCCCTGGTGCAACAAGGTCATCGAGAACAACAGGACTCATTTCATTTGAGACCGAACCTGTATTCCAACTGCGGGAACTTCCCAAACACAATCCTGACAGGTGAGTGTGGGCCACCCCTCGGCTTCTACACCAATTTCATTTTTACAGATCGTTTAAACCACATAACACTAGATAAAGCAAAAAGCAAAAGTCCCCTGGCTCAGCTTTACTTTTTTGAAATGCAGGTGTTCAGCCCCCAAGCTTGTGAGGTAGTAGGGAAAAGGCTAGTCAAACTTTTCTGAAATAGGTAGTCTCAGGTGATTGACAACCCTTGTAGAGGAGAAGGCCTGCAAAAATTGACAGTTGTGGAACTATCAAGTCGATTCTGGGCTAGGCATGATGGCACACACCTGTAATTCCAGCGATTTGGGAGGCTGAGGCAGGAGGATCACAAATTCAAAGCCAGCTCAGCAACTTAGTGAGGCCCTAAGCAACTTAGTGAGACCCTGCCTCTAAATAAAATACAAAAAAGGGCTGAGGATATGGCTCAGTGGTTGAGTTTTCCTGGGTTCAATCCCTAGTACCAAAAAAAGAATGTCAATTTCAAGCTGGGTATAGTGGCACATACCTGTAATTCCAGCAATTTAGGAGGCTAAAGCAGAGGATTGCAAGTTTGAGGCCAACTTAGACCTTGTCTCAAATAAAATATAAAGGACTGGGGATGCAGTTCAGTGGCAGAGCACCCTGGGTTCAATCCCTAGTACCAAAACAAAGAATATTGATTCCAGGGCAAGAGGTGTGGTCCTATGAATGGTGTGTACATGGGTGCTTAATATCCTGGCTGGGAAAATGGCAGGATAACATTTTGGGGATTATTATCAGTTCTTCTCCTAGTAGCCTGGGGCCCTCATGCCTCCTAAACAGCACTATTTTCCTCTCTCGCTGCTCCTTGCAGAAGATTCAAGCACCAGCCTGTTCAAAGACCTCAGCAGTGCACTAGCAGGCATGCCTGAGGTCAGCCTGAATGTGGACGCTCCATTTCCATTGGAAGAGGAGCTCCAGATTGAACCCCTGAGCCTGGACGGACTCAGCATGTTGAGCGACTCCAGCATGGGCCTGCTGGACCCCTCTGTGGAAGAGACGTTTCGAGCTGACCGACTGTGAGCAGAGCGCCAGACCAGGAGGTTCCTAAAATAGCCAGACCAGTAGAGCTGAGCCCGCGATCAGCCCTGGACTTCAGTTATCTCCACACAGAAGGAACCGACCCCACGGCTCCAGGCTTTCAGCTGAGGTTCCATTTCAGGCTCCATGGCTTTTTCTAGACACAGCTATGTCCTGCCTCCTAGGCCTGCGGCGCAAGTTGTGCTGCTGCAGGCAGGCTGCTTTGGAGCTTCCAGTGAACTGGAAAGCTCATCCTGTGACCCCTCCATCTTTTTATTGGCCATTTAGTTGGTCAGTGTGTAAAAGTAGAAAATATCATGTAATGGGAGGCCTCAGTAGTATTGTGTACTCCTCAGAACCACTGATCTCAGTCAACACTGAAGACAAGACATGGGACTGAAGACACTGGAGGCAGGCAGGGGCCATGGGCCCATAGCATTGGTTCAGCATTGTGTGACGGTACCAGAGCACCACAATGCCCTCTTCCATCTGCCTGTTAAGGCAAGGCACCCTCCAGCTGGAGGACGTTCCAGGGCTTAGGCAAGAGCCACGTTTCTCTCAGATGCCTTAATTATGATATGAAGTTTAACCACAAGCCCAAGGACAGGCTTGAGTTTAGCAAACCGAATGCTAGTTTTTCTCCCAGTTTGTAACCTCTTTGCTGCTGCTTCAGTACACCTTTTCCTTACAGACAGAAGGAAAAGGAAGGTTATTTTATTCAGTCAGTGAGAAAAGGTCCCTGGTAATGGATGAGCCTGAATAGAAAAGTGCTCCTTCCTGGAGGCTGGAGAAGAAAAAGAGGGGACTGTAGGTATCTCCTACACAGGATAGCCTCCAGACAAACTCCAGACAAGCCCAGTTCTCCCTACACACCAGCTGGAAGGAACAGATGGAGGTTCTTTCACCTACCCAGCAACTGAACTTCCCTGTCCTCCCCAGAGTGGCTTCTCTATGGGTCTAGACCACAAGCTCCTAGAGGGCAGGGGCTGTGCCTTATTCCCCATTGAATCCCTAGTACCCAACAAGTGCCTGGCATGGAGTAAGTGCCTTGTGACTATGTGTTGAATACACACATATGTGTGTGTGCATGTGTGAATGAATGAATGAATGAATGAACAGATATGCCATGCTGTAAGGCAGTCTAATCTGTAGCTATCCCCACTCCCTACCAAATCTTCTCAGAGCTTTAGCTGTTCTAATGCTTGTGCCTGTGCTTAAGTTAAGCATGCACTTTAATATGCTTTTAACACTAGGTGACCAAATCTACCACTAGACTCGGGGTCATGCCCAATAGCAAGTAGGTGGCAGTTGTCTCCTGGGTGCATCCAGAGTGGCTGAGTAAACCACAGCTCCCCAGTGCTGGTACCTGAAGGATCCTGACTAGGCCTCCACCTCAAAAGATCTTCCCTCTCAAGCCGGGCGCGGTGGCTCAAGCCTGTAATCCCAGCACTTAGGGAGACTGAGACAGAATCGCGAGTTCAAAGTCAGCCTCAGCAACGGCGAGGCGCTAAGCAACTCAGTGAGACCCTGTCTCTACATAAAACACAAAATAGGGCTGGGGATGTGGCTCAGTGGTCAAGTACCCCTGAGTTCAATCCCCAGTACCAAAAAAAAAAAAAAAAAGATCTTCCCTCTCAGATCCATGTTTTGCTGTAAATAGCTTTAAACATGCTTTGAGGTGGAAGAAATAAGTTTATAGTAAATGAAGGCTTTGTTCATGGAATCATCATTATTCATTACTACCTTATCATAAAATAGTTTGATCATATTTCCATCTGCCTCCTCTAACTTAGCCCCTGAATGGAAAACACGACAATGCCCACAGAGCACTGAAAGGGAAGAGCTAGGCAATGAGAAGACAGGGTGGGGAGGAAGAGAACCTTGAAGGAGGGATGAGATGCTGGAACCTTTGCATGGACTGCTCCCACCCAGAGAAGTGAGGCTGTACAAGGAAGGTCTGAATCTTCTTGCCTATGGCAAGAGGAGTCTGGTATAGGACCTTGGCTGGGTGGCCCTCCAGACCTCATCCTTGGCCTTATCTCTGATCTTTCAAACAATCCTGATGGTGCCTTCACTCCACCCTCCTTTGGAACCCAAGAATTCCTGTTCTCCCTTTTGCCTTGAATCTGCTGTTACATTAGGAAACCAACCAAAGTCCTCCTTGCCTGACTGCTGCTTCAGGAAGGAGCTCTTGGCCTCCCCTGACAAGCCTTATTCCCAATTAAACTTTGAGATCCCTTTATGCAGATCTCAGAGGGGGGTGACTTTTTGTTAAAATAAAAGGGCCTTCCAGTTGAAAAGTACCCAGAACCCCAGTGTGCCAATAGAAGCCAGTTCCTACATCAGAGGCCCCCAGATCAGGTCTTGCCTTTTAGGCAGGGAGTAGTGCAGATGTTATAAGAGTGTGTTATTTGAAAAAAGGGGGGAGGTCCCAACATAATCCACTCTTTGCGTACTGCCTTACCCATGGGAATCATGGTGTCAGGGTCTCAGTTCACTGTACACAGCAGCCCTGCCTTGCAACAGAGACCCCAAGACCCACAGGATGAGTTGCACTGCCCCTGGGACATTCTCCAGGTTACTGTGGAAGTGTAAGTACCCAGGGGAAGTTGGTAAAGAGGACAATGTGGTTTAGCACTGAATTAAATCTGTCCTTAGCTCCATCAGTCTGGTCTTTTCTTATGAAAAGATTCTGGGCATTATAAAGCCCACCTTGCCTAGATGGTATTAGGGACACCAGGGACAGTGGTGCGTGTCCCTCAGCGTGTAATCCTGCACTCACTGCTGCCTTTGTAACAAGCCAGTCTTGGTCCTTAGCATTGGAAATGGCTACAGACTTCTGGAAAAAACAAAACTATTTTTGAATATTTAGTTTTGTCACAAAACATCAATCGTACTACTCTCATTTACTAGCAGTTTTTTACATAGTACTAAAAACCTATCTATTTCCATTTTTTCTTTCTGTGTGGTTGTGGTTTATAGGACATAGGGTGTTAGGAGAAAATTTTCTTGGTCATATCAAGATCAACATCAATTCTCCTTTGTCCTGTTTCCTTTCTCCTAAGTCTACTGTATATTACCTGAGCTGAAATGTGTATCCAAGTCCATGTGCATATTTGAAGACATTTTCAGTTCTGACCCTCGGTGGCTCCTCTGATTTATGCACAGGTGGTTCCTAGTGTGTCTCCATTTCTTCCGTGGATGGGACCATCACAGCAGCTAATCAGACTTCCTGCCAGTGTCCTGGATCCCAGGGCTCATTGTTAAACAATATTTAAAGATTGGAATTTGTATAAAGTAGCTTCCAAGTTTTATAATGCATCATTTTACATCTTTCATAATTAAAAGCAGCACAGTAAGGTTGTATCTGCATTTGGTGTTTTTGTCCTGCCTCAGATGCTGTGAATTGGTATGAAGCTTCGCATGCCCCTGGAGGTGGCTCAGTCTTCTGCCTCCCTCCTTTCTCCTCCTTTCCCTTCCTCCCCAGCTGCTCTGTCCTGGACCCATCCTCCACACACTTGCTGCCCATCCTGCCTGTGCTCCCCAGTCAAATAGCCTCATTTCCTTCAGAGTTTCTCCCTCAGCCATGCCTAACACTGGTCCTAAAGCTGATAACTGAAGTCTTACTCAGAAATCCCACTCCAAATTCCCCAGCCCCCATTTCTGCTCTGAACCCCTCACATACCTCACTCATTGATCCTACTGTGAATTCTGTCTCTTATTCCTCTTAGTTTTCCTGTCCTCTTCTGACTCCCCTCGCTCTTCCCAGTGGGGTCCTCTGGGTTGTAGTAGTTTCCATTATGCCCTCAAGAGGACCTACCTCCTGCTCTGACCCCCCACGCCTTGGCCTTTCCCTACAGGAAAACCCAGAAATCCCACTCTGGCCACTAATCCCATCTCATGCCCACTGAGGCACCCACACCCTCCTCTTCTCTCCTCCAGATCTTCATCGAACTTTGCAAGTCCTCTCATCCAGCAATTCCAGGCAGGGCCAACTTTCCCACTTCTGCCTGCTCCCCATTTTGTTCCCTCTCCCTATAAACTTACCCAAACCCAGCCCCACTATACTTCTTCCTCTCCTCATCCCTCTGCCTCCCCTGGGTTTTCGCTTCTCACGTGTGTCGTTGATCTGATCTTCCTCCAAGGACTTGCTGTCCCTTCCCCCAGGCCTTCTATCTAGTTCTCTCCAAGAGCTCTTTCCCATCAGTCCTTGAATATGCCTCAGTCTCCTTCCTGAAACAGAAAGCAGCCCTGTCCTCACCTCAGCTTCTCTTCAGACCACAAGCTGTCTCCTTCCTTTCCTGGAAGAAGAACTCATGTTCTACTCCATTCTTGTCCTTTCCCACCCACACCCCATCTGCAAACTCCCTCTGCCCAACACGATTCTGAACTACTCTGACCCAGTCCAAGTCCTGTCCAATTTCAGTGCCTGACACAAGAGCCCAATGCTTCCCTGACACAAGAGCCCTTTGGCCCCTCCCTTTCCCACCAAATTCTCTCTTTGGCTCCAATAAACCATTTCTTGTTCCACCACTCAGGGCACACATTTCCTCAGTGCATCCTCCTTCTCCACCATCTGTTCTTTTTTGGATCAACCATCCATCCCTGACTACCTTGTCCAAGGTGGTGACCCTCGCCTCTAGCCCCTATTCCCATCTGTCTGTCAGCTCAGGCTCATCCCCACTCCACCTCACGTGCCTTCTGCTTAGATCTGTATACCACAGCAAGCATTTATCAGTAGCCTTTGACATCTGCCTTTCCTACAGGGCTTGGATCTGCAAGGACAGGGCCATGCTTGTGTACTTGACTCCATAGCCCAGTACCTGGCATGCAGTAGGTGCTCCATAAATATCTTCTGACTGTTGATCCTATACTCTCTCTGGGATCACAGCTTCCACCCTCTTGCTCAAGTTGGAGAGCAAGCCCCACTCCACACTTCTCCTTCTGAGTCCAGTCTGAGTCCCTGTGGACCACCCCAGACTCCCATTCTCTCTCCAAGGTCTTGCATTCTCTTTCTGTCCTCTCATCTAGATCCCTCCTCACCTTCTGCCCCACTGGGCAGCCTCTGCCTCCCCTCAGGAGTTAGCCAAGTGACAATTTTTACTTAACCTCTGCACTTCAGTGTCCTTATCTCTAAAATGGAACAATAAACACCCCCGTTTCATGGCATTTTGAAGGTGAAACAAACTTACACAATTCAAACACTTAGAATATGTCCAGCACATAGTAAGTGCTCAACAAATGTCAATTATTATAAGTATTAGGTAACTTTGTTGTTGCATAAATCTGTTATCCTTTCAAAGACAGTATACACCAAACCTTAGACACTATAATACCTGCTTTGAAATACCAAAGCTTAGGAGCTGGGATTGTGGCGCAGTGGTAGCGTGCTCGTCTAGCACGCGTGAGGCACTGGGTTCGATCCTCAGCACCACATAAAAATAAAGATATTCGGTCCACCTACAACTAAAAAAAAAAATAAAATTAAAAAAAAAAAAGAAATACCAAAGCTTAGTACTGGGAAGAATATTTTTAAACTGCTATCATTTTTGTCCCTTTTGCTTAATGAGTAGTGCTCAATGCAAGTGTGGAAATCGAGGTTTGCAGCAAGCCCTTATGTGTAGCTGTGTCCCAATGTGGACACTAGATGGAGCTGAGACTATAGGAGTGGCTCTTGGGACCCTGAACCAACTAGATAGAGCCACCTGCCCCTTGTAACTTAAGCCTTTGGATGGGATTGACAGAGCTGTTGGTGAGAATTGAAAAATAAGATGATAGAAGGTAATTAAGTATCCTTAGTGACCACTGCAGACTCTCAGACGCTGTATGTGGCACATCCCTCACAGAGATCTGAATGTAAGGCAGGGCAAGGATGGCTCCGTCAGTTTACAGATGAGGACAGAGTGGCTAAAAGTGGAGTCACACAACCCCAAACCCAGGGAGCACTGACTCCAAGGCCTCTGGACCATTTCCTCCTCATTTGCCAGAGCATTGATTCCCAAGACTTGAAAGTGCACCTTGAGGCTTCTGCCTGGTCAACAAGTGTCTCTACCACTGGGGCACTAATGAAATGAACTGCACCCCTCACCCTGCAGATGAAGGGTCTGAGCAGGCCCTGGAAATGATCCCACAGAGCTCAGCCTCCGCCCCAAGTGTTGTCCTGGGCAGGGCAGTCTGCACTAGTGAGATGGGCCTACCAAAGGAGTGCATTTTTTACCCCACTTCTCCAAAAATGTAGTTTAACTTTTTTAAACTTTTATTTTTTATCGTTTTTAAATTTCTTGCCATACTGGAGATTGAACCCAGGGACACTCTAACACTGAGCTACATCTAGAGTGCTTTTATCTTTTATTTTGAGGCAGGGTCTTGCTAAATTTCAGAGGCTGGTCTCAAACATATATTCCTTCTGTCTCCACCTCCCAAGTAGTTGGAATTATAGGTGTGTAACTCTGTGCACCGCCATAATTATTTGGTGGTGGGCAGGGGGTACAGGGGATCAAACCCAGTCTCACGCGTCCTTGGCAAGCACTCTACCACTAAGCTGCATCCCCAGTCAGCCCTAATTTTCAATTTTCTTAATTTTTTTTTATATTAACTGGGGATTGAACCCAGGGCCTCACACATGCGAGGCAAGTGCTCTACCACTGAGCTACATTCCAAGTCCATCAAAGCCTTTTCTAAAAAATTAGGACTGGCTGGGAGTGTAACTCAGTGGTAGAGCACTTACCAAGTATGCATGAATCTCTAGGCTCAATCTCCAGCATGAAAAAAAAGTTTTGCTTTTATAAAATAGTGCATGCTTATTATAAGAAATGCAAGTGACACTGAACAATACCAAAACAAAATTTTCAAGTGGTCTAGAAACCCAGCACCCCCAAAGTAATCATGACTGACACTCAGAGAACCTCAATGGAAACATCTCTCTCTGCATATATTCAGAGAAAAGGACAGACAGATGGTTGGAAGTTTTTACAAAAATGGTCTCATATAGTGCATGCTCCTTTTAGGAAAAGTATTTAAATTAAATAGAACAAAAGGAAACCTAAATGAAACTAAAGAAATTGCCAAGCCACAAATAATTATGCTGCTTTTTATGTTTCTAGATGATTTCTTCAAAAGAAAAAAATAGTAGGTGGCTATGTGGTTTTGTGCTTTCAACAGGTTTCAACTGTAGATGGCATTGCTCAACAACCTGCAATTTAGGCTGAGGAAATGAGCTCACCACCACTTCCTAGCTCCTTCCCCTCCCAAATTTTGCGAGTTTGTATTTTTACATTGTTAAAGTTTATACTATTTACATCCTGTCACATACCCATCGTTCCCACGATTGTTTGGCCTCAGGTCTGTGTGTGGATTCCCTGCTCACTGCCTGTCCTTTGAGAATGAGTCTCCTACTCCTGGTTGTTGTTGTTATTATTTGGTACCAGAGATTGAACCCAGGCGTGTTTAACCACTGAGCCACATCCCCAGCCCCCTTTTTATATTTTAGTTAGAGACATGGTCTCGCTAAATTGCTGAGGCTGGCTTTGAACTCTTGATCCTCCTGCCTCAGCCTCCCAAGCCACTGGGATTACAGGCATGCAACACTGCACCCAGCTCCCACTCCTGATTATTCTCCTTCACCCAACACCTGTAGCTTTGACAGAAGGAGCCCTTTCAAAAATGGCTGAGCTGGCCTAAGTCACTGGGCTGCAACCCTAAAGGTGGATAGGTAGGCTGTAAGATTGACTAACTTATGCCCAGTGAAATTTACATAAAAGGGACCAACACTATACTTTTTTATATATATATATATATATATATATATATATATATTTTTTTTTAGTTGTAGGTGGACAGAATAGCTTTATTTTATTTTTATGTGGTGCTGAGGATCGAACCCAGTGTCTCCTGCATGCTAGGCGAGCATGCTACCACTGCGCCATAACCTCAGCCCAACACTATACTTTTCAATATGATTACTTGCTTAAAAAACTGAGTCTTGGACTTGTATTTGGTGACATGGAGTTGGAAGTTTTAGAATTTGGAAATTTTTAAAAAATGACTGGTAGCCAGGTGCAGTGACACACACATATAATCCCAGCAATTTGGGACGCCGAAGCAGGAGGATCCCAAGTTCAAGACCAGCCTCAGCAAATTTGCGAGGCTGTGTCTCAAAATGAAAAATATAAAGGACTGGGGATGTGGCTCAGCTGGGTTCAATCCCCAGTACAAAAAAGAAAGGAAGGAAGGGAGGGACAGAGGGAAGGAGGGAAAAAGAAAAATGGCTGGGGTGGAGCCCTAGAGAATAATATGTTCAAAGAAAGGCCATGCCAGGAAACCCATGCCCTCACCCTGCTATCCAATAGCACCTCTCAACATACACACAACCCTTCGAAGGTAGTGTCCTAACCCATCTTCACTGGGAAAAATCCAACTTCTCTGACAAGGCCTGTGTCAAATGATGTCTCCTCTGTGAAGCATTCTGTGAGATTTGGATTACTGTTGGGCAAATATTTACTCCCTCCCCTCTCACTGTGGGAGGAATGTGTCTCAGGCCTTCCCCCAACCTCGACCTTTTTTTTATATATATATTTTTTTGGTTGTAGACGGACACGATACTTTCATTTTATTTATTTTATGTGGTGCTGAGGATCAAACCCAGGGCCTCACATGTGTTAGGCGAGCACTCTGCCCCCGAACCACAACCCCAGCCCCTCAACCTTTTTAAAAAAGATTTCTTAAGAGATAGCTGTGGCTGCCTGCTATCCACTCAATTCCTGGATCCAGACAGTAGGCACCTTCTGGCTTTATGGCAGTCCCCAAAGGCTGTCTCCAGGTCCCTTTGCTCTGGGCTTTGCTCTGTGACTTACTTTGGCCACTGAGATATTTGGAGACATGACCTGGGGCAAAGCCTTGACATGGGCTTGGTGGCACCGCTTGTCCTTTTGTACCTCTGCAATTGCCATGAGCAATGCTTCCCCCTGGGTAGCTCTTATTTTCAGACAAGTGAGACAGGCATGACAGACCTCAACCACGCCTGTGCCCAGGAGCCAATCTAGCCAGGCCCCGTTGAAGTTGGCAGGGCTTCCCTAGGCAATTTGCAGACACATGAGCCAGAAATAAATGCTTATAATCATAAGCCACTGAATTTATGGGGCCATTTGTTATGCAGCATTGCAAATAGTTGTTTGATACACCTTCTGTTTGTTTCCTCTGTATGCTTGAGTTTCACTTTGTTCTCATGGATTCTCTTTCTTAACTGTAGAGCTAATTTTGTTAGTTTGCCTTCCCACTGGTCTATAAGCCACTTGAGGCAAGGACTATGTTTGATTTAGTTCTGACTCCTTGGTACACAACTAAGATGCACCCAGTGTCACCATTTCCATCCTTTCCATCTGCATCCTGTCCAAGACAACTGCTGGAGAGCCCAGGAGAGCCTCTGTTTGAGGACTCACCTGTAAGTTTTGTCAAGAATGTTCAAAAGTCCTGAGCTTTGGTATCACACCTGGGGAAAACAACTCAGGCATTGCTACCCTCACGAGGGACTACAGTGCCCATTTTCTTGACCAAACTCATGCATGAAAATAAAAGAAGACCTTCTTAAGTACTGTATTTCCCTTGTATCTACCAGGGGTAGGTTCCAAGATGTTCTGTGGATGCCTGAAACTGCAGATAGTAGCAAACTCTATATAAACTCTGTTTTTTGCTATACATACATATGGTAAAACTTAATTCATCAGTGGGCACAGTAAAACATTAGCAACAATAACTAATAATAATTCAGAATAATTGCACCAGTATACTACAATAAAAAGCTATTTTACATTTGTGAATTGTAGTTAGGTACCATGGTACATGCCTGTCATCCCAGCTACTTGGGAGGCTGAAGCAGGAGGATCACTTGAGCCCAGGAATTTGGGGCCAGCCTGACTAACAATAGCAAGATCCTGGAGTTATAGAGATCTGGGTTCCACCCTTCCTGGCTGTGAAGAGGAGACAAGTCAATGGACTCTCTGTGGCTCAGTTTCTTTATCTATACAATGTGGATGATGATGCCCAGATTATGAGGTTGTGCCTGCCCCTAGAAAGCACTTCCTAAATATTAGCTACCATTTTTGCTATTATTCTTTCTATTAAATAGGTCTATTATTGCTAGACCTCATAAACACAAGAATGTGTTAAGAAGGACCAAGCCCATGATACTCTAAGAGGAGTACCAAACACAGTTTTCTAAACACACAGAGGGTTCTGTCAGAGTCTCTGACCCTCCTTTCAAGTCAGGGTGGTTGGGGTGGCCGCAGGCATTCTCCATCTTCTCAAGGACTAGCTTTCAGATCCAGGAGCCATGCAACCAGCCTCTTTCTGCTTACTTGCTCTAAGCCTGATCTAAGGACTGAGTCTCCATTCACTGGTTTCCACGGGGGCTTTGCTTCCCTCCAATGAGCACTGCAAATCTCCAGAGGCCTTTTTATGGGTTCCAGGGTGGAACCATCAATCCGCTTGGGCCCCTCCCATCCCAGAAGCCAGGCCAATGTAAACCCTCCTCATGATGCTTTTCTGGTCTGTGTAGGCCAATCAGATATTGCCTCCTAGGAGTCTGAAGCTTGAATGGGAGAGACCCAAAGTCTGGGAGTCATAAAAATTGAACTACATTAATGGCAGTGCCCTGGAGAGAAGGTTCTGGAAGGCCCGGTTGTTCAGCAGTTCCTCAGAGTCTATGTGCTGCTCCACTGACTTCCTCCCAGGTCCCCCTAGGGCTGAGTTGCTTCAGCTCACCAGCTTGGGAAGACAGAAGTCCCCAAGAAGTGACCTGGGAAAGCTGCCACTGTCTCTCCTGGCCCAGGTGGCTGGCCTGCCATCTGGGCTCCTGTGGCTGACTCTGCCTTCTCTTTTGGATCAGGTTGGGCAAGGGGAGCTGGTAAGATGTGCCACTTCTACTCCAGGTGCCCTCTGAAGTGAAAGCTCCCTGGCCTAGCTCTGGGAACTTCCTGTGTGACACCATCACACTTCCCTAGTCACCGGGAAAAACACTGCTTGATCATTTCTCACCTAGGGGCCAGAGAGCCAGCATTCCCCACAGCAAGGCCTGACAAACACTGGTCCTACCGAGTGCTAAGGAGAGATATACAATCAGGGCTGGTGCAAATGTGGGGTGCTGGCTGCACAGTAAAAAGGACTCTGTACCCAAGGACTTATCTGTCTCTTTAAAATGCCAGCCCATTTCTAAAAGGGTTGACATTGTTGTTAACATTTCTCAACCTGTTTGTACCTTGAACCCTTTCTCTCTGGAGCACCTTGTGTGGCCAGTGTTCTGTAGAACCCCCAGGAAAAGGCAAGGACACGGGGATGAATGAGGGCAAGACAGGGGAGAATTAGAGACTCTACAAGGACCAAAGGATGGAACAAAAATCGAGAAAAAGCACAAAAGGACAAGAGGGCCTCACAGAGCTTCCAACATGGAGGACCAAGAGGGCCTAGGCTGGGCTGGGACTGTAGCTCAGCGGCAGAGTGCTTGCCTCACATGCGTGAGGCACTGGGTTCGATCCTCAGCATCACATACAAAGCAGTAAAATAAAGACATTGTGTCCATCTACAACTAAAAAAATTAAAAAAAAAAGAGGGCCTAGGCCACATCTGTTGATTGTCAGTATAATATTAAGTGAATGGCCAAGAAAATACACTGGAGGAGGGGCTGGGATTTTAGCTCAGTGGTAGAGTGCTTGCCTCGCATGTGTGAGGCACTGGGTTCAATCCTCAGCACCACATAAAAAAATAAATAAATAAAATAAAGATTTTTTTAAAAAAGAAGTAAAAAGTACACTGGAGGAGACCGTGCTGTTCCTTCTCCAGTGAAGAGCGCCCCCTGGTGACCTCTCTCAGTCTTGCAACAACCATTACCTGGCATCCAGCCCACCACCTGCCCATGACAACCTCTGGCCAGAAGTCAGTTTTTGGTTTTTTTTTGTTTGTTTCTTTTTTGTACCAGGGATTGAACCCAAGGGCACTTAACTACTTAACCACATTCCCAGCCCTTTTTATTTTTTGAGGTATCATCTCAGTAAGTTACTGAGGCTTGCCTTGAACTTGCGCTCCTCCTGCCTCAACCTTTTGAGCTGCTGGGATTACAAGCATGTGCTACCACACTCAGCCAATTTTTGTTTTTTAATTTTAAAAATGCCTGCTTGGGCATCTCATTTGTATGACTCACAAATACAAGCTTGTTAGTCAAATGCCTGGTAAAATCATCATTGTTTGCAGATGACATGATTCTAGGACTGTAAGTTTGGAGAAAATCAAATTTAAAAATTGCAAGAAACAAGAGATATCAGTTATATAATTATATCAAAAAATAACAAGGAAGAGAGTGAATCAAGATGGCAGCTTGAGCACTTGTCCCAACTTTCCCATCTCAACCCAAATCTCTAAACATGATAAAAAAAATACATAGCTTTAAAATCTACAATGGGGCTAGAAACCACAAAGGGATGTTTTCGGTATCAGAAATATTGAGGAATAAAGAACCTGCGAAAGGGAAAGGGAAATAGATGGGATCAATTGAAGGTGAATGATCCAGCCCTCTATGTGATCAGGAAAGGACTCCTGTAAAGAGCAGGGAAAGGACAAGAAGCAGCCGAGGCCCTGGCAGCTTCGAGGTGACTGACTGGTGAGGTGTGGCAAGGGCTGCTCCTCCCTCATCCCACCACACAGTTGGCAGCATGTTGCAGAGATAAAGACCAATGGAGGGAGAAATTATTCACCACACAGGTGAGGACTCAGGACCCATTTCCTTTATAAACAAAGAGCCCTTTATTAATAAGATAAAGCCTCACAGACCAAAAGAAAACCAGGGCAAGGATATGACCAGGCATTCACAGAGATAGGAATACAAATAACTAATAATCATATGAAAAGAGCCTGGTTTTCACTCATAATTAAAGATATGCTAATGTAAACAACAATGAGGTTCACACTGCTCATCATTAGCAGAGATTTTAAAAGATTGCCCATGCTCAGGGCTGGCGAGGGTGTGGAGAACTCTACTGCTGATGGGATGTAAATTGGCACAACCTTTATGGAGGACAGTTTGGCATCACTATCAAACAGAATGACTGAGGTCCTAGAAGAAAACAAGATAAAATATTTTTATATTGGCAGAGTAGAGAAAACCTTTCTAAGCAAAATCTAGAAGTCCTAAGGGAAAAAAACAGATTTGACCTCATCAAAATTGAAAAGTTCTAGAGAGAGAGACCACAACAAAGATAAAGGACAAATAACAGACATGATGTGCAACATGCATAATAAGCCTAAAATACAAAGAGTCTCTTCATATCAAAGGATAAAGCTTAATGGCCCCATATATAAATGGTCAAGGAATAAGAATAGGCAATTCACAAGAGCAGACATTCAAATGGTCAGCAGTTGAGAAATGAGATTTATGCTCACTAGAGATCAAAGAAATGCAAGTTTAAAAATTGATAATATCTACCACTGGCAAAAGAAAGGAGAACTCCTGTATGCTACAGGCATTATATATTGGTGTGGGGTTTGTTGTTGTTTGTTTGTGGATTTTTTTTTTTTAAGGCACTAGGGACTGAACCCAGGGGTACTCTTCTACATCCGTAGTCTTTTTTATTTTATTTTTTTGAGATAGAGCCTTGCTAAGTTGCTGAGGCTGGCCTAGAACTTGCGATCCTCCTGCCTCAGATTCCAGAGTTGCTGGGATTACAGGCACATGCGATCTCATCCAGTAGATGTAGTGTTTTGAAGGCCATTTGGAAGAACCTATCAAAATGTCAAATGTGTAGACTTACAGCAATTCATCCTTTGGAAATCCCAGCTCAACTGTACTCAAATATGTGAACAAACATGCCTCATCAAAGGACTATTTGTAATTAGAGAAAAATTGGGGGTAATCTAAATAATCAAAGAGTGGAAAGAGAAGAGGGTGTTTACTTTTTATAGTTTTGTATTGTTTAGTTTTTTTATGGTTTTGTATTTCCTAGGTTTTATAATTAATGCTAAAAAGGAAGATGACCAAAAAAATTGTTGTATATCTGACTTTCTGGAAGTTGCTAGAGTGAGCTGAAATTCTGGCACCTGCTATCCCTAAATCCCATTAAAATGGCTCAGACATCCAACTGTCAAGCACAGTCAGAACAAAGGAGGAGGAACAAAGCTCAGAATCCGGAATCCATACATTCCAACCCCTCCTAAGGGGAAGAGGAGAAGAGGAGTCCCTTCCCACAGCCCCATCCCACCTGGTTGGAGAGGCTAACAGTGGGCAGCGTGCATCCATCACTGCACTAAGGATACAGAGGAGGTGACTCCTCCCCATGGGCCAGTGCCTGTGCCCAGCCCACATCAGGGAACTAGAACAATAGCCTAACCCTCCAGCTTCAGGTCTGGAATTGCTCTGAATGGAAAGAGGAAGAGAACTCACCCATGTAGCCCCAACTCGTGGAGCATTTACAGTGAGGACATAGAAGTTTGGAGAGCCAGGAGAAAACTTGGATGCAGGAAAATCCAAGACCACAATCAGTCTGAACTACAGATCTTTGCTCTGTCTTTCTCCAAATAACACAAGTGTCTCCAGCCTCCCCAGGTTGCTTCTCTTCTTTCTGCCTCCACCGTTGGGTCTCCTCTCACTTACTGCCTTCTGTCATCACTCGACCACAGGATTGATGGTCAAAATACCTACCAACTACTAACACGTGGGCACCCACCAATCAAGACCGCACACTAGCTGTGAATAATGGAGAGAGGTAGCAAATTATCCCCAAACTTGGTGACTTAAAACAACACACATTTGTAATCTCACACATTTATGGGTCAGGAATTTGGCAATACTTAGCTGGGTAGTTCTGGCTTGGGTCTCTCATGGAGTTGTAGTCAAGATGGTGGTTGAAGAAGGCTTGGCAGGGACTAGAGGATCTGCTTCCAAGATGTCTCACTCCCAAGGCTGTTGGCAGGAGGCCTCAGCGCCTCACCAAAGGGCCTCTCTGGAGGGCTGCTTGAGTATCCTCACCACATGGATGTTAAGTTAATGAATTGTGTTTACGAATTCCCTCCCACACTGAATAGGGCTGCCTTTAGGGTATTACAGAAATGACAGTATGTGACTTTGAAGCCTCAGCTCCCATGGCTAACTGCCTCATTGTTTAGATATTTTCAAGTTCATATCCCAGAAAAGAGGAATCTGATTAGCTCATCTGTTCTGTTTGTACCAAGTCAGGTCATAGATTGTCAGAGGTCTATAAACTGGAGACTCTGGGGAGAGATGTCTGCCCACTATAGTCAGTCAGAAGGTTGACAAGTCCAGTACAATGGGGTCATATCTTATCTGAGGATTGATTCTAACATCTCTGTGTAAAACTTGGTCCCATATGGCCAGAGTTACTCATGCAAATTCTTTAAATTACCCATACATTTCTATACTACACAGTACCAACAATCAAAGATCCAGCTCAGCCAGTTTTTCTTCCAAAAAGAGGACAGATGGCTGTTTCTCTGGTTGAGCACCAGATGAAGTAGATGGTTTGCTTTGTGGGTCATGTTGTTTGAAAAATATAGTTCTTAGACATTAGAGTCACACGTCTCATGATGAGACACTCGGTGTAAGAGGCACGTGGGACCCACGTGAGACCCACTGAGAGAAGCAGAGTTGGGTCAAATCTCCGTCTCTACTCTTAGAACAGAACAGTGAGGAGAATCTCAGACACTATTTAAATGGTCTTCTCCCCTCCCTCTTCCTCTTTTGAACACATACATACTGCAAAGTTTAGCAATGTTGTTTTTTTTTTTTTTTTTTTTTTTTTCAAAAATCCACTTGTTCTTATCGGGTTCACACGTGAATCACAAGGAAGTCTAAATAAAAGAGGAAGAAAATTAATCTGATCCCAGTGAGAAAGCCCTGAGCACTGAGGTAAAAGAAGAAAGCAGAAAAATC
Source organism: Geosciurus inauris (assembly GCA_004024805.1). Classification (NCBI taxonomy): domain Eukaryota; kingdom Metazoa; phylum Chordata; class Mammalia; order Rodentia; family Sciuridae; genus Geosciurus; species Geosciurus inauris. The sequence goes on from PVHX01006408.1 coordinate 80,613, forward strand.
ATATTGATGATCCCATCCTCTGAGATAGATCCCTCACATGAAATGCAAGGTGATTTTAGAATACAGTTATTACCTATTCTCAGCGAGATCAGACAAGGACAGCGCAGGGGAGGTGGGTGCTTCATCATATTAGATTGTCCCTGGAAGCCATGATGAACGGACTCACAGGAAATTGGATTATTAAACAGAAGATAGACAAGAGGAACCTCTGTGGCAAGCGGGGGATATTAATGAAGAGAAGAAAAGAAAGCAGGGTCAATGCCAGGCTTTTAGGTTAAAGCGTGAAGATAGAGGGGGAGGGGGAGGCCGGTTGGATTAAACCTTAAATTTCCGGATAAATCAAAGAGAACAAAATCAGTAATCAAAAACTTGGTTAAGCCGTGCACAGTGGTTCACGCCTGCAATCCCAGCACTTTGGGAGGCTGAGACAGGAGAATCGCGAGTTCAAAGCCTCAGCAACGGCGAGGTGCTAAGCAACTCAGTGAGACCCTGTCTAAATAAAACACAAAATAGGGCTGGGGATGTGGCTCAGTGGTCGAGTGCCCCTGAGTTCAATCTCCAGTACCAAAAGAAAAAAGAAAAGAAGAAACTTGGTTATTCCCTCGGTCCTCCCTGCTCACTTGCTCACTCACTCTCTCCCCATCCCTGCCCCCCCACCCGCATGCACGCAGGCACGCACATACGCATATACGCATGTGCATAAATACATGGACGCCTGCACACGCACTCCTATAGTTTGGATCTTTCATGTCCCCAAAGTTCCTTGTTTCAAAGGCTTAGTCTCCCAGCTTGGTGCTTCTGCGAGGTGGTGGAGCCTTTAGCAGAAGTCATCAGGTCTATCGGAGGCGAGCCCTTGAAGGCAGATTGGTCCCCAGGCCCTTCCCCACTCTATTTCTCTTACTTCCCTGCATACACTTCTACCATGGCATACTGCCTCACCATAGGTCAAAAGCAATAGGGTCAATTGCCCATGGATGGAAATCTTTGAAATTGTAAGCCAGAATAAACCTTTTCTTTTTATCTTTTTATAATTTGATTATCTCAGGTATTTGTTACAGTAACAGAAAGCGGACTCCTCCCCACCCCCGCCCATCTCTCAACACAATTGTAAAATGCACAAGGACAAAGTTTTGTCTGTTTTCTTCATTGCTGTCTCCCTAGAACTTAAACCAGTACCTAGCATATAGTAAGCACTCAGGAAACAGTTGTCAAATAAATAAGCAAAAGATTTTTTAAATGAATTGAGATGGGTCGTTTTGTACCAATCAAGATGAAAAGGTGACCCAACCCTAAGGCTTTATTTTATTGATTTACTTTTTGAGATAGTCTTGCTATATTGCCCAGGCTGGTCTCAATCTGCTGATTTCAAATGATTCTCTCCCACCTCAACCTCCCAAATGCTAGGATTATAGGCATGTGCCACCATGCTCAGCTATCTTGGTGAAATTCTTTGAGCTTGGTATAAAAATAAAGATTTCTTTCAAAGTTGAAAGAGAAAAAAAAAAACAGGCAATTTTTAAAGATCTTAATTGTGTTAGTCAGCTTTTTGTTGCTATGACTAAAATACCTGACAAGAACAACTTAGAAGAGGAAAAGTTTATTTTGGGCTCATGGTTTCAGAGGTTCAGTCCATGATCAGGCAACTCCATCCCTCTGGGACTGAGATGAGGCAGCATATCGTGGCAGAAGGGCCTGGTGGAGGAAAGCAGATCCGTTCATGGCAGCACAGAGAGTGAGGAGCCAGGTACAAGGTATAATCCTCAAAGGCACACCTCCAGTTACCTACTTCCTCCAGCTACACCCTACCTGCCTACAATTATCACCAGTACATTAATCTATTCAAATTATTAATCCATCAAATGGATTAATACACTGATGAGGGTACACTATTAATCTAATCACTTTACCTCTGTTGCTACACTGTCTCCTGAGCTTTTAGGGGACACCTCTTATTCAGAACATTAATGATCAAGGCAATCTTGAACTTCATACAAGAGCAGTCAGTACCTGAGACAATGGGGTGAAAATTATCCAATCCTTAAGGGAAAAATGTCTCCCAGGACTCCTGAAGCCAGCAGTGATGTCAGCCACACAGGAAGACAATTGAAGGAAATCTCAAACCTGGAAACTCAGGGAAATGCCTCCCAGCCTTCAATGAGACCCAGAGACTGAAGGACCCCTGGAAGGGAAAGTACCTCACTGTTCCACCCCTAGTTATGGACTGCCTTCTGTGGGCCACCTGCCCCTGTTCTCCTGAGACTCAGGTGGCCAGTGAGCAATCAGAGGGCAGCTTCAGCCCCTGCTGTGAGGTCAGGGCTGGCAGGGCAGCTGGGAGGTTGCAGCCTCGCACACCTTGGGCAGCATCAGCTCTGGGACATTGCAGGCCACTTGGTTACCTAAGGAATACTCTTCCCATACCCTATACGCCACTGGGTAAGGCTTGGGTTGGACACCTCCCCTCGCAGAACTGAGACACGGATGTGTAGATGCAAGGCCCCCGTAGTGAATGGGATGGGATGGGAAGTAGGAAGATTAGGCTGTCAGCCCGGCATGGTGTTCACGAGGAGAGAAAGGCTGCCAGGGTCCCTGTCTCAGGTCCCCTCTCTAGCTCCCAGCCTAGTGAGCTAGTTTCCTCTGAATGGCCTTATCCCCGTTCCCCCGAGCCCAAGTATCCATGACAGGTCCAGGTTTGCACCCTCCCCATCAAGTCCAAGTCCAGGCGTGTTTCACATGAAATGACAGGCCCCTAGAGACCCACCTGGAAGTGGAGGAGCCCCTGAAGTCCATGTCCTCAGTCCTTACTACCTTCCCATCTACTCCTGTTGCTGTGGCTGGTGTACCTCCCTGGGAACGTCAGTTTCATGATTTCAACCTGTATTTATTGAGCACCTACTATGATAATGAGTTGGTGGACAAAACACTCACCAAACCTGCCGTCCTGGGGTGGTCACTCCAGAGATCAGTGAGGCAACCTCTGCACAGGACCAGCTGCTCTGAGCTTCCCAAGTGCTCCCCAGCTTTGCTCCACATTCCCATCCTGTGCTCACTAAGAAAGTAGGCAGTACTTTTTGTACCTTGGGGACAAAAATAAAAACCCAGTCACTTAAGTGTCACTCCTACAGCAGCGTTGACTTCATGACTGGAGATGGGTGGGGGGACAATGTCTGAACAAAGAGACATACTTAGCAAGCTTTATAATCCTGACTGACATGCCAATTCCCATCCCTTTGGGGAAAAAAAGCACTGAATGCCCATCCCCACCCTCAAAAAGAATAAAAATAAATTACCGGAACAGATACACAACAGCAGCTTAGCTCCCCACGAGCCCAAGAACTGTCTGGTGGCTGAGTCACCGGGGAGTGTGCAGATGCAAGGGACAGAGTGCCTTCCTCCAGGTTAAGGAAGTGGGGCAGCAGGGCCAGCTCCCGGAATCCTGGGCCCGGGCAGAGATGCGGGGGCAGCCAGAGCAGGTCTTCCTGTCCCTCTTTCTTTCTCAGTCTGTGCCTCTGTCTCTTCTCTGATCTTCCTGGCATCATCTCTCTCTCTTTTTTTCTTTCTGTGTCTCTGTCTCTTTGTCCTCCCATTTCTCCATCACTTGGTGTCTCTCTGTCTCTGTCTCTGTCTCTGTCTCTCTCTCTCCTTTTGGTACCAGGGGTTGAACCCAGGAGTGCTTAACCAATGAGCCACATCCCCAGCCCTTTTGTATATTTTATTTAGAGACTCACTGAGCACCGTGGGCAGCACTTGGTCTTTCTTTTTGACTTTGCCTCCAGCCATCTCTGGATCTCAGGTCAGAGATATCTCATCCTTGCTTCTCTGAACATCTGCTTCCCACCCCGCTGGCACTACAGACCAGCCAATCTTTTCATATCCCTAACAAGTTTGGTGGCCACATATGTTAACTGACCCTGTCATTAAGTGTCCTCATTCTAAATCTCCAGGGCAGAGAGAAATTGGCTCAGTCTTGGAATATTTCCTTTGGAGGTCACTGGCCCCTCTTGTCTTAAGGTTGCTGTCAGTGTAGGCAAGTACGTTTGGAGTGGAGACAGAACTCAGTCTTGGGAGCAGCAGTGGGTGTGAGAGTCTTCTTTTTGGTACCAAGGATTGTTTAGAGACAGGGTCTCACTGAGTTGCTTAGCGCCTCACTGTTTCTGAGGCTGACTTCGAACTTGCTATCCTCCTGCCTCAGCTTACAGAGCCACTGGGATTACAGACATGCACCACCACACACAGAAATTCATTTATTTTTTTGAGACAGGATCTTGCTAAGCTGCTTAGGCCCTCTCTAAGTTGCTGGGGTTGGCCTTGAACCTGTGATCCTCCTGCTTCAGCCTCCTGAGTTGCTGGCATTATGGCATGTACCACCATACTCAGCTTGGAGTGAGAGTTTTTAGATACAGGGGGAAAACCTGGGGTCCACCTCAAAGTAAAGCATCTATCTAAATAAGGCAGTGAGCATTTTGTGTGACTCTACAATGGTGGACACGTGTCATTATATGTTTGTCCAGACCTACAGAACATGCACCAAGAGTGAATCTTTTTTTTTTTTTTTTTTGATACTGGGGATTGAACTCAGGGGCACTGGACCACTGAGCCACCTCCCCAGCACTATTTTGTGTTTTATGCAGAGACAGGGTCTCACTGAGTTGCTTAGCACCTCACCGTTGCTGAGGCTGGCTTTGAACTCACGATTCTCCTGTCTCAGCCTCCCTAAGTGCTGGGATTACAGGCGTGTGCCACTGCGCCCGGCTACCAAGAGTGAATCTTAATGTAAACTATGGGCTTGGCGGGGGGATGTTGATAATGGGAGAGGCTGTGCATGTGTGGGGCAGGGGCACATGGGAACTCTCTGTACCAGCCTCTTTATTTATTTATTTATAGTTGTAGATGGACAGCGTGCCTTTATTTTATTTTATTTTTATATGGTGCTAAGGATTGAACCCAGTGCCCCACATGTGCTAAGCAAGCACTCTGCCACTGAGCTACAGCCCCAGCCCCTGCCTCTTCATTTTACTGTAAGCCTAAAACTGTTCTAAATAAAGTCTTTAAAAAATTAAATTAAGCCAGGCATGGTGGTGCCTGCCCATAATCCCAGTGATTTGGGAGCCTGAGGTAGGAGGATTGTAAGTTTGAGGCTAGCCTCAGCAATTTAGCAAGGCTCAGTCTTAAAATAAAAAATAAAAGGGCTGGTGATAAAGCTCAGTAGTAAAGCACTCCTGGGCTCAATCCTCAGTACCAAAAAAATTAATTAACTAATTAGTTAAAAATAAAACCACACACAAAAAAGGAAAAACCTTCAATGTTAAAAGTTCCACAAAAAGAGGCGTTCTGGAAGTCTGGGGAAGAGACTTCATGCAACTCTCCTATTGCTTTGTACAACCTTTCTTTTCTTTCTTTCTCTTTTATTTTGTTTTTGTTTTGTTTTATTACTAGAGATTGAACCCAGGGGCACTTTACAACTGAGCCACATCCCCAGCTCATTTTTTTTTGGGGGGGGGGGCATACCAGGGACTGAACCCAAGGGTACTTAACCACTGAGCCGCATCTCCAACCCTTTTTAGCCCTTTTGATTTTTTATTGTGAGACAGGGTCTTGCTAAGTTGCTTAGATCCTTGCTAAGTTGCTGAGGCTGGCCTCAAACTTGTGATCCTCCTGCTTTAGCCTTCTGATTTGCTGGCATTACAGGCGTGCACCACCACACCCAGCTTCCTTTTGCAGATTGTATAAATACATATACATTCCTAAGGCTTACCAAAGATTACTTTCACATGTGACTGAAAGAATATAGTAAAAGATGTCCCTCTTCTTCATGATTCAGGCTGAGAGGTTTTCCAAGTGCAGTATGCTGCATGAGCATCCTCACACAGCCTCTTCCTAATTTAAAGATACTATAATTATGGATCATGCCCTGACATTGCTGAGTCTCTATGTAAAAACTTGGCTTGGGAAGCACTTAATCAAAATATGCGGTTTCTTTGATTCAATATGGCCAAGATTTTGTCAGGAAAAAAATTATTCATGTTGTCTGAGACAGCTCTGGGAACAGAGCTCTTTCCCTGGCTCCTTCTGAAGATACCCACCCTGAAATTCTGTGATGAACCAGGAAGACTCATGAGTAGCCAGCAGAAACCACTCTGGTTGGTGGGTGTGGTGGTGCACGACTGTAATCCCAGCTACTCTGGAGGCTGAGGCAGGAGGATTGCAAGTTTGAGAACAGCCTCAGCAATTTAGCAAGACCCTGGGGGTGTAGCTCAGTGGTAGAGGGCCCCTGGGTTCAATTTCTAGTACTAAGAAAGGAAAAAAGAAGAAGGAAGGAAGGAAGGAAGAAAGGAAGGAAGGAAGGAAGGAAGGAAGGAAGGAAGGAAAGAAGGGAGGGAGGAAGGGAGGGAGGGAGGGAGGGAGAGAGGCAGGCAAGAAGGGAAGGGAAGAAGAAAAGAAACCACCTGAAAGACACAGCTGCCCACAGGAGGTAAGGGACAAGGGATGATTCATAGCTTTCAGTCTTGGGAAACTCCAGCTTCCAGAATCTGTTGATGAAACCACAAAAGAGAGAAGTCTGCATTGGCTTCTTTGTAGAAACTAAATGCTACCAAGTTCTGCCATCCTGAACCACAGATAGTGATTGTTGCTTAAGTGGCTATTTCTCACCCAAGGCACTGGATGGTTCTTACTCTTCCCGGAGGATTCTGTAAGACACACGGGATTGTCTAGTTTGACGCTGCACTCTGAGAGTCCCAGGGATGGACAGAGGCCAAGGTCTGCCCTCCTACCCTAAACAAAGCAGCTCTAATTCAATCTGTTTTACTTATTTTCCTAATTTAATTCTCTCATTAGTTGTGCTGTAAACACCAGTTAAATAGTAACAGTTCCCTAATCCAGTTCTGCAAAGGTCAAACTCTTAATTTATGTTTTGGTATTAGCTTCTGTCATTCTAAATATTATGCTTATATGACTATTGATTTTTGTAATTTGAATCATTATCTAACTTCTGACTTCCTACTATGGAAGATGAAGATTAAACTCCTATCACACACCCTGTCCCCCCATTCCCATGCCCTACACAAACACACCCTTCCCCTCCTCATCTTGTAAATGTCATGTTTAATTAAATTAATAGTGTTTATATTGGTACAACTATAGAAGATGCTAATAATACCCACCCCCCATCCTGAAAAAGGTACTTAGCTCCAAGTGTGCAATCAGGGAATTTCCAGAACAGGTGACAGAGAAAGTGAGGCTTACTGAGCAAGCCTAAGATAGCAGGAGGGTGGGCGGAGGGGATGGACAGGTAGAGTAAAGGAAGAGACCTCAGTGCAGAGGCCCAGAGAATGAGGGAAAGCGAGGTCCACTGGGGAGGCTGAGGGGAGGCAGTGGCTGGGGAGCAGTAAGTGACAGCTGGGAGGTCAGCAGGGAGCCAGCTGCACTCAGAACAGTGGGAACCTGTTCTGGAAACAGGAGTAGGATGCAGAGTTGTGTGGAGACCAGATTTGCATTTGGGGAGGCCTGTGGTACCCCTTGAGGATGGATGGGAGGGGTGACCCAGAAATGGTTATTTGGGGAAGAAATGACACGGGCCTGGAGGTGGCAGTCAGGGAGGACCCAGGCATCAGGTCAGAGGGGAATGCCAATCATGAGAGTAAAGGAGAAAAGGCTGGCCTAGCGGGAAGGAGGATGAGCTTGAGGTTCCCGTGGAGTATGTGGGGCTGGAGCTAAAGGGAAAAAATCAGGACTGTAACAAGGTGGAGATTTTTTTTTTTAAATTAATAGTTGGTTTCAGAACTTCTGTTAAGAAATTGACTTTGTGTGGGAAATGTGCTAAAAGCTTGCTAAAAACTTGCTTTAGAAGGTGAAACTCCCACTCTCCTAGGGCCCAGAGTCAGATCTTGAGATTCAGAGGAGGGGAAGATGCTGCAGATGGTGGGGAGGACTTGGGAGTTGCCAGGACAAATGAAAGGTAGAAAGGAGAAACAGATGGAAGGAGAGAAAGCAGGATGGCGGGAAGCTGGGCAATGCCCAGCAAGACCTCCCGACTTACAATACCAGCCCTTTCCAAAATCCCCACAGTGGAGTGTGATCAAACACTGTGGGAAAACCAAATAAAAGGTTGAAGTGTCCATCAGACTCAACCTGGTGCAGACAGGCAGCACACAGCAAGCCAGATACCAAGAGGAGAGGAGGCCCGAGTTCCTGGGAATCAGAAGAAACCTGGGGAAGCCTTGAGTTCTGCCATTTGTGAGATTGGTGGCTCCCTAGATTTGAAGAGGACAGGGACCCCTTAGCTGAACTGTGCTAGGGTGACATGCAGTGGACGAGGTACCCCGTTTGGGGTGGAATGAGAAGGTTAAGGGGCCTAAGCCAACTGAGACCTGTGTGTGCGAACTGCCCGGAGAGAGCAGATCCACAGTTGGAGGAAAAAGGGAAAATTTGAAGGGAAAAGAGGCCCAAAATGTTAAGCGGTATGAAGCTGAGAATAATGAGGACTGAAGAGAGTCCACTGGTTCTTGTGAGGAGGATGTTGGTGGGGTCTGAAGGGACAGCTGCTGTCTCCCCAGATTCATCTGTTGAAATCCTAACTTCAAGGTATTAGGAAGTAGAGCTTTTGGGAATTGTTTATATCATGAGGGTGGGACCCTTAGGGATGGGATTAGTGCCTATATTAAAGGATCCCAGGTATATCTCTCTCCTCCTCCTCTCTCTGCTCTCCATCATGTTAGGATACAATGAGAAATCAGCAAATCTGAAACCCAGAAGAGGACCCCCACTGAACCTGACTATGCAGGTATTTTGATCTCATTTCCAGCCTTCAGAACTGTGAATAATAAATTTCTGTTGTTTATAAACCACTGAGTCTTTAGTATTTTGCTCTAGCAGCATGAATGGACTAACAAAATAGGAGATACATAAAAGCACAGAGGACACACACAACTTTCTAGAAATGACTCTGAAGATGTCCCAGGAGACCCTTGATTAAATTTTCCTCCAAAGGCCCAAAGCCTGGGTGATACCCTTACGCAACTATTTGATTTTCCTCTCTCTGAAAAAGAAACAGAACACTTGGATCATGATTCAAAGTCCCTCCAAAATCTGCATGACTTTCTCACAAAGACATGTCTTGCATATTTATTCAAAAATTAATACAAGAAGCAGGGCACAGTGGTGCCCTAATTCTAGTGACTCAGGAGTCTGAGGCAGGAGGATTGCAAATATCAGGCCATTCTGGTTTACTTAGAAAAGCCCTGTCTCAAAATAGAAAGGACTGGAGATATAACTTAGTGGTAGAGCACCCCTGGGTTCAGTTCCCACTGTCACAAAATAATAAAATAATAATAATAATAAATGGGATGTTTTCAAAAGTTCCCAGAAAAAAAGTCCCCAAATTATGCAAATTACTGAATAGAAAGGGGCCTGCCTTAAATGAGGAAATTGAGTTTTGATTGTCATTACAAATTATCTCCGCTCCCAAAAGAATATTCAGATGACCCCTTTCCTTTGTGTGGTTGAGGATACGGTGTCAGATCCCCCAAAGCATGGTGGATCCAATGCTCCTTGGATAATTTTTTTTTAATATTTTTTTTTTAGTTGTAGATGGACACAATGTCTATTTTATTGCTTTGTACGTGGTGCTGAGGATCGAACCCAGGGCCTCTCGCATGCGAGGCAAACGCTCTACCGCTGAGCTACACTCCCAGCCCTGGATAATTTTTTTTTAAGTACAACGAGGGAGTGTGGAAATAACCAGATGTATATAATGTCATTATGGAAAGAAGAGAGAAAGTAGGATGAACCCTTGGCACTGTCTCTAGGTTTCCTGGTATCTTGACATTTCCATCTCATTTCTTATTTTGAAGAAAAATTTTAAATCACTGAGAATATAGAAAAGAGCCCTCCTGGCTTATGCAGAAGGAGACAGAGAGGTCAAAAGGTCATAGGAGGAGGACAAGGAGTCCAGGGGGTACTTTTTTTTTTTTTTAAATATTTATTTTTTAGTTGTAGGTGACAGAATATCTTTATTTTATTTTTATGTGGTGCTGAGGATGGAACCCAGTGCCTTATGCGTGCTAGGCGAGCAGCTACCACTGCGCCATAACCCCAGCCCCCAGGGGGTACTTTTAATGGGAAAGACTTGAGCATGTTTAAATGCAAATGAGAAACACTGTCTGGAGGAAAGAAGTTGAAGACATGGGAGAAACTTGTTGGTTTTGTGGTCCCAGACAAACAAAAGGGAATGGGATTGAGAGCTCAGGGGAGGGACTGGCCTTAAAAAGGGAGAAAAGGATGTGGGTGCAGAAGGTTAGGTACAGGGTGGGGATAAGAGGAGAAGTGGAAAGAGGGGTTCTCTTTGCTCTGTGCAATGGGAAAAGGGGGTATTTGCTCAGAGAGATGGGGCGTTGAGCTGAGAGGTTGACAAAGCTGATGTGGGGAAAGAGAAAAGAACTGACCAGGGCCAGTGGCTTGGGAGGCTGAGGCAGGAGGATTGTGAGTGCAAAGCCAGCCTCAGCAACTTAGTGAGGTGCTAAGTAACTCAGCGAGATCCTGTCTGTAAATAAAATATAAAAAAGGGCTGGGGATATGGCTCAGTGGTTAAGTGTCCATGGGTTCAATCCTGGTACGAAAAAAGAAAAAGAAACAAAATAACAACAACAACAACAACAAAGAACTGACCACGGAGATAGAGTAGGATAGCTCTCCTTCTTCCACGGTCACTCAATGACCAGGGACTGGTTTGGGGTTTTTGTTTGTTATTGTTTATTTGTTGCTTATTTTCCATCTTCCTAGTCCCACCATGTTCACCACAGACCTCCTTTTTTGATGGATTCAAGAGGCCCCACTACAGTTTTAATGGAGACTATGGACTACAGCAAGTACCCAAGGTTCCTTCTCTGTGCCAAGGGCTGCATTTCCCTAGACTCTGAAACCACTTGCCAAGAGGTTTCAGTAGCTTCAAAGGACCCAGTCTGTACGCAGTTGCCCCTGTTGGTGTCATGGGCCCCTGGGAGGAGAGGGGAGGAGGAGCCCCTGGCCAGGTTAGAGAAGTGGTGGTCTCAGCACCACAACACAATGTGGATTTTTCTCAGCATTGTGATATTCATGTACACTGACTTTTCTTTTATTAATTTTTAAAGAATTACTATTATTATCATTATTTTGATACCAGGGATTGAACAAGGAGTGCTTTACCACTGAGCCACATCCCCAGCCCTTTTTTATATTTTATTTAGAGACAAGGTCTCACTGAGTTGCTTGGGACCTCACTAAATTGCTGAGGCTGGCTTTGAACTCACTATCCTCCTGCCTCAGCCTCATGAGCCGCTGGGATTACAGGCATGTGCCACCACACCTGGCAAGAGCTATAATTAAATATGATATACAAAGCGGCATAAAGAATAATAGAGAACTGGGGAGGTAGCTCAGTGGTAGAGAGCTTGCCTAGCATGTGCAAGGCCCTGGGTTCAAATCCTCAACACCAAAAAATAAAATAATAGTAACATAAAACACCCACATTTCTATCACCCCATTTAAGGAAAACATTAGAGGGAGAGTTGAAGCCCCTAGAATGTCTGACTGCATCCTTTCACCTAGCCTCAAAGGACCTGCCATGTTGATTCTGGGATATATCCTTCCTCTGCTTCCCACCATGGCAGCCCAAGAGAGGAGGGTCCTCCATGGAGGATATCAGAGTTTGGATCTGGAATGTCCCCCAAAGGCTCACGTGTTGAAGGTCCCCAATGCAGCAATGTTCAGAGGTGGGGCTTTCGGAAAGTGATTGGATCATAAAGGCTTTAATCTCATCAGAGGATCTTTCCATTGATGGATTCATAATATAATAACATTACTGGGAGGTGGTGGAAACTTCAGGGAGTGGAGCTTAGTTGGAGAAAGTTGGTCACTGGGAGCATGTCCTTGAAGGGTATATCTTGTCCCTGCCCCTGACCCATTCTGTGCTGCCTAGCCATCATGAGGTGACAGCTTTGCTCTGCCACACCCTTCCACCATGATGTCTTACCTCACTTTAGGCCCAAAACAATGAAGCCAGCCAACCATGGACTGAAACCATGAACCAAAATAAATCTTTCCTCCTCTAAATTGCTTTTCTCAGGTATTTCGTCACAGAGACAAAAAGCTGACCGATATATGGGGCGTCAGGTTGCAGGTGGGTGAAAAGACTGCATTGCAACATTGCAGAAAAATAAGAGAAATCACAGGCACAACAAAAAAGAAATGAAAACTCCACTTTAGAGATATAAATATACATGCAGTTTCATAGAAAGGGACAAAAAGCTTTCTGTAATTAGTACATTAATACACAGGCAGTGACAAGTCTGGGGTGACAAGTCTGGGAGGAGAGGGCCCTCTTAGGACACAGAAGCTGCTAAGGGGACAACCCACAGGATAATGAAGAATTAAGGGGAACTGGACCAAGACTCACCCCCCTGAGATACCTCTAGCCAAGTTTTCACCAATACTCAGGGAAGGAGGGCTGCCACCTAATACCAGGGAGAGCTGTGGTTGCACCTGTGTTGTTTTCAAAGGCTCATTATTTGCTGGCTGGTACATTGCTGTGGTTCATTCCAAGGTGTGGGTTAGTTTTTCCTAACAAGTCAATGCTCAGATGGGTCTACCCACCAGGCTCACACTTGGATCAGGAACAATAAATGAGGCTTGTTGGGATGTCTTGGAGCACTTCCTCAAGGACAGATGGGTGAGAGGCTGTTGGTTGACATTTAACTACAGTTCCAACTGGATCAAACATCTTCTTGCAATCTGTCCAAGTCAGCCTGGAAGTGGACTGGACTTCTACTGCTTGCCCTCCAGGTTGTCAGCCAGCCCTGTCCTCCTACTCCATGCTGGGCATGGGTCACCAGCGTGCATTGTGGGTCAGATGCCCAAGCTCCCAGCGAGGGTGGCTTTATGTTAAATATTTCTTTCTCCTCTCTTTTTGGTATAGGACACATGGTGTATTAGTCTGACTAGACTGACATAACAAAATACTGTAAAATGAGTGGCTTAAATAAAAATGGTTTATTTTATTATGGCTCAGAAGACAGGGACACCCAAGGTCAAGGTGCTGGCAAGCTAGGTTCCATTCTGTGGTCTCTTCTCTTAGCATGTTGATGCCCAACATCTCATTGTGTGTTCAGTTGATTTCTCCTTCGTGTGTTCCTCGAGACAGTGCTGGTTTCTCTTTTCTTTTTATAAGGACACCTCACCCTTAGCCCCTGAATGAACTTTAATTTTTTCCTAAAGACCTCATCTCCAAATAAAGCCACACTGAAAGTTAAGACTTCTGGGGAACACAATTCAGTCTACGGTGAATGGACAATCCAACCACTTGTTTATAATATGATCTGCAACTCCACAGAGAAAAGGAAGAGCAACCCTCCTTTAAGTATTGGAAATGTTTTGTCTGTATGGTATTTAAATTGTGTATGTGTGTGCACGTGCACGTGTGCTTGCATGTGTTAGTCAGTTTTTCATCACTGTGACCAAAATACCCAACACCAACTTAGAGGAGGAAAAGTTTTATTCTGGCTCAGGGTTTTAGAGGTTTAGTCCATGGTACACCAACGCCATTACTCTGGGCCCAAGGTGAAGCAGAGCATCATGGCAAAAGGGTGTGGTGGAGCAGCACTGCTCTGTTCACAGCAGCCAGAATACTGAAAGAGAGAGGAGGGGGAAGGGGCCTCAGGGAAGTCACCCCCCCTCACCCCAGCGACCCAACCTCTCCAGCCATACCCCACCTGCCTACACTTGCCACCCAGACAGTCCATTGAAAAGAGGATGGGGGCTGGGGCTGTAGCTCAGTGGTAGAGCACTTGCCTAGCATGCGTGAGGCACTGGGTTCGATCCTCAGCACTACATATAAATAATAAATGAATAAAATAAAGATCCATCAACAACTAAAAAAATTAAGAAAAAGAAAAAGAAAAGAGGATGGACTGGGGCTGGGGATATAGCTCAGTTGGTAGAGTGCTTGCCTCGCATGCACAAGGCCCTGGGTTCAATCCCCAGCACCACAAAAAAAAGGAAAGAAAGTAGGATGGACTGATGAGGCTACAGCTATCACTATCCAGTCTTCACCTCTGAACATTACTGCATGAACATAGGAGCTTTTGGGGGACATCTCATATCCAAACCACAGCAGTGTGTATGTAACAATTCTTCAAGTCATGCACTTTACGGTAATAGACATTATGCCTCCATTTTAAATTTTTCTAAATGAACAAATACACACACACACACACACACACACGGAGAGGGGGAATGTAAGAAAGGAAGGATGGAAGGGAGGAAGGAAGAAGAAAATAGAAACCAATTAAATCTCTGAGGCCTTCAGGAATGAAGGAGGTAGTCTATGGTATCCTTAGGCTGAGAACTGACTCCAAGGATTTAATTTACAGGAAGGGAAAGATCATAACTTTTACTGAACATTTGGTTTAGTCAGGGTGGTTTTGGTTATAAGAAAAAGTCCTCACAGTGTAGCTCAGGTATAAAGAATGAACTCAAGAGAATCTCAACCCCTGGGCCTCACAAGACAGAAACCTGAAGTATCCCTCATCCTTAGTGAGTTGGTTCCTCAGGCAGCTTCTGCCCATGCCTATGCATCTGCTCTATTCACATCTTTAGACTTCTCCATTCTCCTCATGGTTGCATGCTACAGCTACTTGGTTGATATGAGTCTCCATCCTCAGCTCCTACAGTCAACTATTCCTTCTTTGCATCTCTTAGATCAACCTCCTGAGAGAGTATCTGATTAGTTCCAGCACACCTTTTCAAGCCAACTTCCAAAAACAGGCTCAGTGGCTACCCTTGTGTTCACAAACCTGGAATCACAAAGTTCATATAGTATAGTTTAAGTCTATTTAAGGGTCAGGTTCTGAGTGAGGACAATTATTTTTCAAAAAAAGCTGTGAAGGGGCCAGAGGTGTAGGCCAGTGATAGAATGCTTGCCTGGCATAGGTAAGGCCCTCTGTTTAGTTGCTAGCACATAAAAACAAAACAAAGCAAGCAAAACAAACCAAAAAACAACAACAACAACAACAAAAAACAACCATGGGGGCAGACAATGGATGATTAATGTCTTAAGAATTGTTTCTTTCTTAGCAGGTGGTAGGATTTTAAGAATTTCTATGTATTTTCTTGAATGTGTTTGGTTTTGGTGTCATGGTTAATACTTGTTTTGATGACAGGTTGGAAAAAAACTACAAATTACATTTCTTTATATATAGAGGGCATTTGTATTATCTATTTCTTCTTGAATGAGTTTTGGTAGTTTTAGTCTTTCAAGGAAGTTATCCATTTCATCTAAGTTATCAATCTGTTGACATAAAGTTGTTTATGCTCCCCTGTTATTCCTTCAATATCTATAGAATCTGTAGTGATGTCTCTTCTCTCGTTCCTGATATGGTTTGAATCTTAAGTGTTCCCTCAAAAACCCATCTGCTAAATGCTTGCTTGACAGACTATGGTGCTACTGGGAGGTGGTGGAACCTTTAGTAGAGGGTTTAGACCAAGTGGAAGGAAGTTAGGTCATTGAGGGGAGTACCCTTGAAGGGAATATGGGGCCCCAGCTCCCCCTGCTTTGCTTCTCAGTCCTCATTATTATATTCTGCCTTATCACAGGCCCCCAAACAATGGAACTAAACGTCCATGGATTTAAACCTCTTTTTTTCTTTTCTTTTTGTACCAGGGATTGAACCAGGGGCCCTCCATCAATGAGTCACATTCCCAGCATTTTTTTTTTTTTTTTTGAGACACAGTCTTGCTAAGTTGCTTAGGGCCTCACTAAATTGCTGAAGCTGGCTTTGAACTTAGGATCCTCTTGCCTCAACCTCCCACACTGCTGGGATTACAGATGTGCACCACTGCACCTGGCATGGATTGAAATGTTTAAAACAATATTCCAAAATCAGTCTTTCCTCCTTTCAATTTGATTATCTCAGGTGTTCGATCACAGTGACAGAAATCTAACGTATTTCCTGATATTGATAATTTGTATTTTCTTTTTTTTTTCTGATCAGTCTAGCTAGAGGGTTATCAATTTTATTGATATTCTTTTGGTTTTGGTTTCCTTCATTTTCTCAGTTGTTCTTATTTTCCACTTAATTGATTTCTTTTTTGTTTTCTTTTGTTTGCTTACCTTGTATTTAATTTGATCTTCTTTTTCTAGTTTCTTATGGTAGAGGCTGAGCACTGATTTGAGATCTTCCTTCTTTTCTAGTATAAACAACTCATTTAGTGTGATGAGAACACTGGGCCTTGATGACATTCCTAAGCCATTGGATCAAGGTTCATCTGAGGGCACTCTGAAACCAGACCACTTGTTCTCAGCTGTGGCTACACATTAGAGCAACCTGGGCAGCTTCTAAAAATAGCCATGCCTTGGCCCCATCCTAGGCCAATTTAAACCAAAATCTCTGGGAAGGAGCCCTACGTTAGGAGTTGTCAAAGCTCATCAGAGGATTCTCATGTGCAGCCACACCACCCTGCACCACTGTTTTCAAACTGTTTGTGATAATATCAATTTTATTTTTATTTCCAATCTTTGTTATTTTCTCAACGGATACTTCCATAACTTACAGGAAAAATGAATTATAGGGCTTGTAGAGGTTTCCCATGTGAAAAGAAATGTACTCCCATCACTTCTTAAATGAAGGTATTTTCACTATTCTTTTTTTTTTTTTTTGGTACCAGGGATTGAACTCAGGGGCACTCGACCACTGAGCCACATTCCCAGCCCTATTTTGTGTTTTATGTAGAGACAGGGTCTCACTGAGTTGCTTAGTGCCTCACCATTGCTGAGGCTGGCTTTGAACTCGCGATTCTCCTGTCTCAGCCTCCTAGAGTGCTGGGATTACAGGCGTGCACCACTGTGCCTGACTTTCACTATTATTTAGCATTATCAACAATGGAGGAAAGCAAGTTTATAGAAAGACGATCATTCATGTGGATATTTCAACAATGTAGTTTTCTCATTGTGGAGGAAAAACAGTTTGTGGGCTACTCAGTCTGAGGACCATATTTTGAGTAGCACTATCTGGCTTCTTGACTATCTGAGTGCATAATTTCTTTTCATTGTTTAAATTAATTTGAGTTGGGTTTTCAGTTATAAAGGGAAAATTCCAATTGCAGCAGCCTATCATGGAGTATCCATCTGTGCTGTGATCATCTGTTCTCCCAGATATGGCTCTTTCTTTCTCTTTCCCACACCAGTTCTGCAACCATCCCAGAGTATGTGTTCAATCATGGTTTGACAGTGACTACGTGATCAACGTGCAGCCTCATTCTGGCTTCCTTTCCAGAGAAGCTGATTACATGAGCTCAACCAAGACAATAGACACCTCACTCCCTCCATTGTTGATAGAACTGAAGAAAAATGAGACCACCTATGTTTAAAAGGCAATGGAGCTGAGCATGGTGGTACACACCTGTCATCCTAGCTACTGTGGAGGCTGAGGCAGGAGAATCATAAGTTGAAGTCAACCTGGGCAACTTAGCAAGACCCTATCTCAAAAACAAAAATAAAAATAAAAAGGTCTGGGGATGTGGCTCAGTGGCAAAGTGCCTCTGGTTCAATCTCCAGTACTGAAAAAATAAAAATAAAAATGTAATGGAAGCATTTTTTTTCATAAAGGAAACCTCCATAGGTCACATGATTCTGATTACAAGCTTTTGATTACAAGCTCCTCTTTCAATTTGCAGGCTTGAACTTTAACATTATTTGCATTATTCTTGCTTCTCAATCATCCTGTGTTTGGCTGGAGAGAGCCCCTTCATGTTGGCTCCTATGTCCTTTCTCTCTGTCTCTGTCTTTCTCTCTCTGTCTCTGTCTCTCTGTCTCTCTCTCTCTCCTTTTTTTTTTTTTTTCTTTTTGGTACCAAGGATTGAATCCAGGGGCACTTAACCACTGAGCCACAGCCTTTTTTATTTTTTATTTTGAGACATGATCTAAGTTGCTTAGGACCACACTAAGTTGCTGAGATTGGCTTTGAATCTATGATCCTCCTGCCTCAGCCTCCTAAACTGCTGGGATTACAGGCATGTACTACTGTGCCCAGCTTCCTGTGTCCCTTTGATAGAGCCCCATGGTCTCTGATGCCTTCCTCATTCATTGGTTCCAGGCCTGGTTCAGGTATTGCTCATGAGCCCTGGTTCCTTTTAGTGGAGAATGATATTTAAAGACAGATCTAGGCAAGACACATACTCTTTTTTTTTTTTAAACCTTTTTTAAATAACTTTATTTGTTTATTATTATTTTTTTATGTGGTGCTGAGGATTGAAGCCATTGCCTTACATGTGCTAGGCAAGCACTCTACCACTAAGCTACAAACCCAGCCCAAGACACATACTCTTTTTAAACAGAAAAAAATCACATCATTTTCTGTGTTTTCACTGAAGGTAAAGACCTTTCCATTAAGTCAGTTAGTGGCCTGACAATTATCAGGTCACTTGGGATTTGGGGTCAGTTTGGATTGCAGCAGGGTTTCCCAATCCCAGCACTCTTGACCTATGGGCTTGCTAATCCTTGCTTATGGGGGGCTGTTTGAACACTGTAGGATGTCCAGCAGCAGCCCTGCCCTCTACACAAAACTAGACGCCAGCTGCACCTCCCAAGTTGTGGCAACCAAAAATGCCCAGTGCACCTCAGGGTGACAAAATCATCCCTCATTAAAAACAACTGGATGTCCTCTGGGATTCTGTGGAAGACTTCCTGGAACAAACCAGAGAAAATCTGGCTTCTGATATGAAATTCATGACAACTTCCTGCCTCGGTTTCCCCATTTGTCTAATTAGGATAATGGCTACACAGTATAACACCTCATTATGGGAAGCTATTTGACCTGCAAGGAGTCATCCATGTGACAGTGAGAAGCAGACATTATGTCACAAGCAGCACCACCCTGCAGCCGCATGTTGCTTATGGCTAACTTTGCTGAGACGGTACAGCATCTGATTGAACTGACTCAGGCCCTGAAGATTGCTCAAACTCCT
This sequence comes from Geosciurus inauris, assembly GCA_004024805.1. NCBI lineage: Eukaryota > Metazoa > Chordata > Mammalia > Rodentia > Sciuridae > Geosciurus > Geosciurus inauris. Next base: position 99,603 of record PVHX01006408.1, read on the forward strand.
AAATTCCCACCAGGCCTCTGCTTAATGTTAGCCTTGTTTAAGATCTTCGTTTTATTGCCACCGAGAGAAAGTCCCACTTAATTCATACCAGATGCTGAGTGAGTTGTCATGAATCAATACAACATCACCCAAAAACCACCAAAATGAATCATAAGTACAAACAGGATTTTTTTTTTCTCCCTGCAAAACAGTGACTAAAATAGTGTCTTGCCCTTTTAGAAAAAAAAAAACAAAACAAAACAAAAAAAAAATCACATGGTTAAGAAGAAGCTTAGGGTCCTGCTTATCAGAGAGTGTTAGAGTTAAACTGCTGGTCACCTGCAGTTGAGAGGCTCCCAAGAGGAGGGATTTTAGACCAAGGATGCAGTTAACCTCTGAAACTATTATGTAGTCCTGATTTCATTCAAATCTCAAGGGCATCTAAAACTCAGAGTTTAGTAATCTCTTGCTGTGGTGGATGTGGTAAAATCCCCTAAAGGTTCATGTGTGGGAAGCTTGGTCCTCAGTGTGGCAATGTTAAAAGAAATGGTGGGACCTTCAAGAGGTGGAACCTAGCGAGAGGTCACTAGGTCATTGGGGCGCTGCTCTTGGATGGGATTAGGGTAGTTCTGTGGGATCTTGAGTAGGTTCTTGAGAGAGGATTGTCATAAAAGAACAAGCCTGGCCACGCCCCAGTCTCTTGGCTCCCTGTTTGTCATTGTGATCTCTCCTTCCCTGTCTTATGCACTCCCACCACTGATTCCATCCCCCACGTGGTCCTCACCAGAGCCCAGGCATTGTTGGCATCCTTGCTCTTGAACTTCCACAACTGTGAGCTAAATAAACTTCTTTTCTTTATAAAGTAACCCGACTCAGATATTTCATTATAGTTATGAAAAATGGGCTAATACACCTCCATCATGGAGGAAGGAGACTATAGGGAATGGTAGAAGGTCTTCCAGGAGATGAGCTCTAGAATTCTTTTTTTTTAAAATATATTTTTTAGTTGTAGATGAACACAATACCTTTATTTATTTTATGTGGTGCTGAGGATCGAACCCAGTGCCTCACATGTGCAAGGCAAGTGCTCAACCGCTGAGCCACAACCCCAGCCCCTAGAATTCCTTTGTTAAAGAGGTTCGTGAGCTTCCTGTACATTTGTTTTCTCAGTCCTGCTTCTATTTCCCTGGATTCTGGGAATGGCATTCTGATAATCTATGGGAATCCAAAGCTCTGTCCTCTCTGGGACAGGGGGTGGGGTCAGCACTGACCCGTCTAGGCATGCAAATGGAAAGAAGCAAAGGCAGAGGAATTGGAGCTGGCATGTCCCTGTATATGGCAAGACAGGACTATCAGTCAGCTCCTGCTTCCGGGTCCTTGGGACCTCTCCCGTTCTTTTTTT